>APFE031626538.1:0-15843 GCA_000404065.3 Pinus taeda | reverse complement strand
CACTCAACCACCTCGGCCTCCTCCTCCTTAGTCATAATTGTAAGAGGCCCTTTACGTTTTGTATGAGTCAGTCCATTTATCCAATAATGTATTGATGAGGGAGGAATACCATGTTTTTTTGCAGATGCCTGAACTGAGTATCCATTAAACTCTATGTCGTCAATTGCAACTAACATTTGTTCTTTTGTCCATCCTCTTATAGCACTGATCTTTTTAGTTGAGCTTGCCCCTTAGACTGTTGTTGATGGTGGTTCTGTGGCTGATGGTGTGTCAACATCAGCGGCTGTCACATGGTCATTTTCAACAATGTTCCCTGGTGCATTTCCGACATTGACATCAGCTGGCCTGTCATCATCAGACGATGTGCATCGCAGCTATGCACCCCTTGTCACTCTCTTGCCACTTCTCCTTGTACGAGCAGAGTAACTTCCTTTTGCCATACATGCAACAACCTGTAAAATTATTGCATGCATTTATACATTAGAATATATGTCAAATTATGCTTTATTACTTATGCAAAAATACTTTTCCTCTATTACAGGAAATTATCAAAATGTATGTTACTGTTTTCATAATGAGTATAGGATTTTCACTTCCATAGGGCAGTGTCAAAATTTTACAAATGTCATTCCAAGTAAATCCATAGTTCATCAATTTAGCAACTTTTATATGCATTCAAGTAGATTCTATGATAGTTGTTTCAAACAACTTTTTTCCATTTACTTTCAACAACATTTTTCCATTTACTTTCAACAGCTTTATACAGCTAAACCAATGAGGTATGTAAACATGTAAGGTATGTAAACATGTATGAATTACGTTTTTCTCCTTATATCTGTTAAAGATTAGGGAATACGGGTAATAAATAGGTACTAACCATGCTTGTTTACCTAATCACTTGCTTGTCTCATTCTCATTACACTTGGCATAAGTAATAACACAAATATTTTATAAGTAACATCATCTAAAGGTTGACCTATCAGTACTAACCTAAGAAATACATGTATAGATATGATAAAGTATGTGTATCACAGGTTGGTTATCTCCCTAATAGACTAGATTCAACTTTAATATAGATATAACATATGTAATTATACAGAGCTTTGTTCTAGCTCATTCATAGAATAGGGTGAACTGAAACCATGCTCAGATATTGATACGAGCTTTTTAGTGTATAGAGCTTACTAGTGATAAGATGAATGAGAGCCTGTAAGCTAAGGTTTAATTCCTGTACCTTATCCTTAAGAAGGGGCCTGATCCCAGTGGATACTCCCATGGCTACCAGCTTAAGCACCACCATTGGGGGCAGGCACAATATTGGCTTGGAGCAGATTATTTCAAACAACCTTCGCATTTTATGTTTTCATTTACAGAAACCTTTCATTAGGGGTGGGGGGTACGAGGAAAGATCCTTTATCGCGGGTACTCAATTGGATTTTTTTATTACTCACAATTGGGGACATGGATGTTGGTGAATTCATTGTACCGATACCATATGTGAAACAGCTTAAGGTTAAGCTTCATCCAGATTTTGATGTAAATGGCCTATTCCCTTTTGTATTTTCCTTGTATGATGTGTGTGTATATATGGGCCCTTCCTTTGGGCTCTACATCTTGTATGATATACTTTCTTTTTCTAATGCGTAATGATGTTTCATTATGTATAGTGTCCTACCATAGACCACTGATATTGTAGCTCTCGAATGCTGGAGGTAGGCTAAGAATTGCTTCTGATGGTGTACGGGATGCACTATGCAATGAAAAAGCGGAAAAGGCATGCAACGAATTGAGTTACATAGACGAACCGTTCCGAAAGCTTTCTCGACTAGGGAGTCTGCTCTGTGTGGGCCATTTATCACAAGCAAATTGATAGATAAGCTCCTTCTTGCATGTTCAATTCCTGTAAGCTAAGGTTCAATTCCTATTTAGCTGTGACTACAGTACTAACACGACATACGTAACCTCTGTCATATGTAAGTTGTAACTGTATAAACTCTGTATAGAAAAGGTTAATTTTAACTGTATAAAAAAGGGTAACTGTAAATGTATAAAAAAGGTTAACTGTAATCCTATGGACAGAACTGTAAGAACAACGACTTTCAATGGCTGTTTATGAAACCATCCAGGTATCCTTCTAGCAGTAAGAAATCAGACAGACCATGTAAGAAATCTGATAAATGAAAACAGAATTGTAAAAAGAATGAGTTGTAATTCATATAACTAACTTGGATATACTTGCCACTGTTTTGTGATGTTGTCTTCAAGTTTGCTGAATAGTTTGAAAGCATAAGATGCAACTTCAACAGTGGGTGGACTTCTTTTATAGTTTTGGGGACTTGAATTTAATTGGTGGACATGGATGCACATGGATTGCAACGGCTTCATTTTGAATGAGTGGTATGGATTTAATTTGATGTGATCTAATGGTTGGGAATTGGTTATTTGTTGATCCATGTGCTTTGATCTATTTTAATGAGAAATAGAGTGGTCTGGGTGTCATTTATTGCAGTTATTGGGGTGTCATTTATTGCAGTTATTGAGTTTGGTGTCATTTATTGAACAAATTGGGTTTAAATGTTGTTGGTTTGGGTGTCATTTATTGAACATAGGGTGTTTAGTTGTTGAACAACACAACAATTATGCTGACATACATTCCCTTTTGTTATGTGCAGGTAGGCATATTTATTTGGGATGCAAAGTTGCAGTTCTGATGAGTGGGGGTTGAAGTGACTGCTGTTTTGTACTTCTGGAATAGACCAGTTTGGATGCCTTTATGGATTTAGCTGTTTTCTACTTGGTTCAATATGTTTTGCAATATTAAGTAGTAAAATACTATTTATGGACAGTTGTGGGCCCAGTCAATGTATGGGTGATTTTTGGACATAAATTAATACTTATTTATACATAATGTTATTTATTTCTGTTTAAATTTTGGTTTAAAAAGTCTCAATTACTGGTGGTTTGGTGGGACCAGTACTATATCAATTACTGGTCCCTGCACAACATTAGGAATCTCTCCCCTAGCTATATGTTGAGATGAAGATTCACAGCATGATAAAAAGCCTTCAAATGCTATGTTCTCTCCTTCTTGATCACAGTCAAGACACAAAACCAGCGACTGACATCGTCTAGCTTCTTTTGGATCATTCAATATCTGAACTGTTGTACAAGAGGATTTTTGAGTCAATCACTCATTTGGTCATATCTTTTGATCCGGGAACGGGTTTTTGGAGTGTAATATACTGTTGGAAAGCTCTTTCTCAGGGCAGTTCTTATTTGTGCCACTATAGCATAGTTAATGCTATAGTCTTTACATCCACCTGACAGGAATTTGACCTCACCGCATACCATGATCATGCATCCATGCATGGATCCGGCGATGCGTTCCTGCCGGAGCTTGACCTCATCGCGACTGTAATCATGCATCCATGCATGCATATATTGTCTTCCGGCGAATACCCATCACCCCGCTCCGGCGATGCGTTCCTGGCTCGTCGGGTTCCACCGTGCTCCGCTTTGACAGGCTCCTTTGCTCGATTTAATATCATGGATATACTTAATGCAAGTGCATGTAACTAATGCGAATGGACATTCCACCAACACACATTCAACGAATCCTCAGAGCTCAGAATTTGAAACCCTGCAGTCCGGCGCATAATTTGAAATTAAATTTAAAATGAAATGTAGGAGGCGTTCAGGATTTGAAACCTTGCAGTCCCGCGCAAAATTTGAAATTAAATTTAAAATGAAATGTGGGAGTGTCCATAGTGCCGCCCAAAATTTTTATATTCCACACTTCCATTTGCAGAGATCAATGTCATAAACGAGAACCAAATTTTCAGAAGGCAAAAGACGCTGCGATTAGTTGTCGGTCAGCTCCACCATGAGAGCCTCCAAGGGCTTTTGCATTTTGTGTAAGACATTGAATATCAGGGGTATCATGCTGCACAATATGTTACCGGTGTGAATCCCTATGCCATAGCTACAAGGATTTCTAATTCTAAGGTAATTGATGGCATGAATTTGAGGCTACTGGTTAATAAAGTTACTGAGAGAATCTTATATGTCGAGGCAGGAAATGACGGATTTATGTTAAATGGTAAGGTTGCTGAGAAAATATTATATGCAGAGACAGGAAATGACGGGTTTATGCTAAATGCTTGTATGTTGTATTATAGCTTCATGGCTTCCATAGTATAGGTGGTTGGGATTTGCACATGATACTCAATTCTTAGGTATGTTTCTTTATATTTTAGATTCAAGCCATATATACAACTTTTATTTCTGTCGCGAGTTTTGACATTGGCCTTCAGTTAATTATATCACTGAATAAAGATGATGGGGGATGAATTGCGAATTTGAAGTCTGGTTTGAGAAAATTATTAACCCTGAATATTTTTCTGAAGGTTACATCAAAGACTTCTATACCTTTCAAATACACTGCGACTGGTTCTGCCATTTTATAAGTTTTTGTTCTTTTATTGATAGTTAAACAGTTCGACATGGATTTAGTTTTTGAAGAATTTGGCGGCTTCATGTAGTATAAGTGGCTCATGCAGTGAACAATTTGTTTTCAATTAGTGGATTCTATTTATTAAACCCAACACAGTAAGCTACAGCACACGGTAGATGCAGGTAAGACAACAGATAGAAGGAAGGAATACACACTGCGACTGGTTCTGCCATTTTATAAGTTTTTGTTCTTTTATTGATAGTTAAACAGTTCGACATGGATTTAGTTTTTGAAGAATTTGGCGGCTTCATGTAGTATAAGTGGCTCATGCAGTGAACAATTTGTTTTCAATTAGTGGATTCTATTTATTAAACCCAACACAATAAGCTACAACACACGGTAGATGCAGGTAAGACAACGGACAGAAGGAAGGAATACACACATTGAGTGAATCAAAGGTTGAAGACACGGGCATGATTAATTAGATCGCTTGCTGGATGGTGAACTGGAGTTGGATGGCAGGATGGAGATTCAATTGGGGGTTTAGCGCCTTGATGCTTGGCCGGATTTACAGATAACCAAATGAGAGAGATTATTTCCCCATGTGACCAACAAAAAAGTGAGGTTACCCGTGATGCATGACTGAGGGATATGGTGCCTTGGTTTCCATATACGCGAGAGATGTACCCTATTAGCACCTTACCGAGGGAGAGCTACACATCATTATACCCAGGAGAAGAAAAATAATATTTAACCTAGCATTTTTAAAATAATAATTACCACATGGCTTGAGTTTATGAAATTTTGATATATAGTTCACTTAGCATTTCCAAAATAGGCGAGAAAGAACATAAGTACAATATCACCGTGAACAACTCTATTCTGATGAAATTTTGAAGTTTGAGGTTTATCTAATGTTGCTTAGTTTAATGTATGATTTAGGTGGTTTCTCGAATAATTTCCATTGAATTTTAAAAATGAAAAATTTAATGTATGATTTATGTGGTTTCTCGAATAATTTCCATTGAATTTTAAAAATGAAAAATGAAAATTTTAAGTAAATGTTTTTCAATTTTATTGGTTGGATAATTTTTAATCAAACTAAATAATATAACTATTGATGTTTTTCAACAATTTTTTTATTTGAATAATTTTATGGTTTTTCTAATAATTTCTATTGAATTTTAAAAAGGAAAAAGCAAAATTTTAAGTAAATGTTTTTAAAAATTTCTTTAAACAAAATAATTTTTAATCAAACTAAATATTATAATTATTGGTTTTTTTCAACATTATTTTATCATCCTTTGCAAAACTATATCTACATCATGTCTAATAATGTCTTAGAGTCCCTTAACAAAGCACCCACTCTATCATATATATATATATAAAAAAAAAAACAATAAAAAACATATGCATTAAAGATATTTAAAAAATAACTTTTAGAAAATAAAAACTAATATATTTCTATTTTAAAAGATAACCATGTCAATATAAAAAAACAACAACAAAGTTAACTTTATCATTATTTAGATATACATTCCATTAATGATTCATCTCTAATTATTAACCATATATGAAACATGATCTCCCCAACTTAAAAATGAGAAGGAAAATATATTTAAAAAATATCATACACAAATTTATATTTCAATGTTCATATTGGCCTTTACAAATTTAATAAATATGATTGGTAACATTTAATCTATATGTTTTTTCTTTGATTTGAAGTTTTTTTTAATAGCGATAATGTTATATTATTTATTATTTATTATTTTAAGTTAATGATTAAAATTATTTAAAAAATATATTGTATATATATATTATTTAAGATATATATATATAATTGGTAATTTTTTATAAATATGAGTTTAAGGGGTGCAAAACACCTTGGCACAAAAATTAGTAAATTGTAAATTTATTACTATTAATAATTATAAAATAAATTGAATATATAAATTGAATATATTTAAGCATTAACAAGATTATAATATGGGCTAATATTATGGTTATCAATACCATATGTCTAAAAAATTATAATTAATTTCATAACTTGTTCATATGGCATTTTTTTAATTAATGATTAAATTTACAAGGTAACAAAGGTATAACTATTTTTGAGATAAATCTCAAATGTTGATTAGACTATTACTAACTAAAAATATTACAGAATGTTCCACCTAAAATAGATTCCTATCATTTATTTAATAATTATTGATAACTACCCCCGATCGGGGTGCGTGGTTGAGGAAAGCGAGGACGTTGGTCAGATATGGTAGTTATGTTATGTAAGGGAAGGGTACCACCCACTGCCCCCCACGCACTCATGGCGATGGGTGTGGTGGCCTCCCATATGCTAAATGACAAAAGACATGGGAGAAGTAGCAGTCAGGGCCAGGGTGGAGAAGGAGGTGAGAAGGTTAAGGTAGGATGGGTGATGGGACAGAGCAAGGTGGAATGGCATTATGAAGGAAGTCAGGATAGAGAGAGGAGTATAGTTGAGATTATGGGAGGAAAGAGGAGCAAGGGCGCAAGACAATGGAGCTTCAAACAATGACCTCTGCAAATTGTTTTTGGGTATGTTCCTTGGCCTTACAAGCCCATTACTATGTTTACTATGTTAATTCATGGCTGGGGGTGCGGGAGAAGACTAGGGAGGGAAATTGGAGAGAAGGTCGGGGAGACCAACGTAAGCAGGGGGGGATGGTGATCGGGTTTGAGTTAGAGTCTAGAGTTGAGAGAGAAAACCGGGGCTGGGACCTTGAGAAACCCCCTATGAATGAACGAGATAGTTGGTATACCAGGGAAGGTGGGGAGACTGCAACTACACATGCACGAGGGCCACAAGAAGAGCAGAGAAGAGAGGTAGCTCTTCTTGGCAGAGTGAGGCAGCAGCACTAGGAAGAGGGGTGACAGTAACTTGGCTTGATGGGCTGGCAATGAGAGCCGTAACCATAAATTAGATCTAGCACCGAGACATCACCCTTGTGAGTAGGCGAGAGCATTAACATAACCACAGGAGTGGTGAGGCTACCACAAGGTAGATGAGCAAGAAAAATGAGAGGCAAAAGAGTGGCGCAGACACATCAGGCAGAGGAGAGGCGCTACATCTTTGGGAAGAGGGGCACCTGGGCAGAGGAAATTGTGATGGGAAATGTGAGGGGAGGGGAACCTGCATCCATCTGGAGAGGCACGAGACCACGTCCTTAGAGCTAATTCATATTGTGTGTGAAAAGGCTCAAAAAAGAGAAGAGATGACTTGACCTGCACATGGAAGAGGACGTGGCAGAAGGGGGAGGGAGTCGACTCGAGAAGTAGACCCAAGCATCTCAGAACCTAGGCGTGGGAGGAAGCCTGTAGAATGCCTTAGCAGCGAAGTAGTAATAGTTTACAGAGAAGGAACTAATGTAGGCATCCGTAAGATTTTGGAAGAGTGGGAGTAGAAGATAAAACAGGAGGAGGAGTTCGAAGAGGAAATGTAGAATTGGCGAGCTGTAATCCTAGATCTTGGGAGTACTAGGGGTAGACTCACTCAACTTAAACAGACGTTATATCTGTACTGGCTCATGAAGAGCCTCATGGGGAAGCCAATTGAGAAAACGTCAGTGAGGATGGCTATGACCCTCCAGGACATGCCTAATTACAAAAAAGATTTGCAGACAGTTCAATTCCAGTTGTGTAAGCACGACATCCACGTAGATTGAATCCACAGGCACATCCCTTGCAATATCGAGTGTGCTGACATACCTGGAGACTCAACCAAAGACGTGGCTCCGGTGGATTTAGCCTCAGAAGAACAACAGGATTAGTGAGTTTCCTGGATGTTTTTTTGTTTCTTGCGGGTAGCATTTACTTTCACTTATGCATGCTTATGACAGAGAGACACATAGACTCTTATCATGATACTAATATGTATATAGCTTGGTTGGATCGACTGAAACTATATTTTTTTGGATGTCTTATAACGAGGATAGGTGGCCAACATACTTAGTTTCCCACTGGCAAGTTGAGGCCACCTATCTCACATATGTGGTGTAAACTTATGTTTTATAAATAGAAAAAGAAGGTCTTGCTACGCTTAACAAAAACAGAAAAATATTGATAACTAAATTAAAATTATGAAAGTTTTATTCTCAAATAAACATAATATTATTTTTAACGTCATATCATCTTGGGGTGGATTAGGTTTTATTGGAATGGATATTTTCTCGACTCAAATTGGCTTGAATCTTCAGGTCATTAATATATATGGACTTTGTCATCGGTGAGAGGATTTTTGGCAATGTTTCCTCAATCTATCGATTACTTCACCCGATCATCTGGTCCTTGGGGGTGACCTCAATTTCTCCCTGGGTTTTGGGGAATCATGGGGATCCCAAGCCCAAGTGGATCCTCTCTCAAGGTATATGATGAATCTACTGGAGCAGCATAATCTTACAGATGTCCCCATGAACAAGCCCCTTCCTATTTGGACGAATAGAAGGGTTAGGGAAGCAACTCTAGTTAGAAGGCTTGATCGTTTCCTGATTAAGGTGCCACTATTACATCAACTGAATAGATATAGACAATGGGTGGGCTTTGGGTGCATATTTGATCACTCAACCATATATCTGGAGATCCTTGGCCCCCATTCAAAGCCTAGATCCCCCTTTAAATTCAATCACGTGTGGCTACATGACCCAGGATACACCAAGTTGGTCACTGACTACTGGAAGGCAAACCCCATAATGAGACACATATCTTCCATATATGCCCAGTTTCCATATATGCGCAATTTCTGTATATTGAATTTGCGCGTATACGATGCAGATACATGAACTTTTATGTATGTGCATATCATCCGTATATGCACGTCGTTCATGTATATTCCTTTATGTTACAGAAACTACGCATATACGGAAACTGTGCGCATATACAGAAACTGGGCATATACGGAAGATATGTGCGTGTCTTCTGTATATCCCTAACTTTCCTGTATGTGCATATCTTCCGTATATGCATGTCGTTCATGCATCTTCGTTTATATTACAAAAACTGCGCATATACGGAAACTGTGCATATATGGAAGATGTGCGCATATACAGAAACTGCGCATATACGGAAGACATGCGCATCGTATATGCGCAAATTTCATATACATAAATTGTGCATATACGGAAAGTGTGCATATATGGAAGATGTGCGCATATACGAAAACTGGGCATATACAGAAGATGTGTGCGTGTCTTCCGTATATCCATAGTTTCCGTATATGCGCAATTTCTGTATATGGAATTTGTACACATCTTTGTTTATGCTTCTACATCGTATATGCGCAAATTCCATGTACATAAATTGCGCATATACGGAAACTGGGCATATACAGAAAATATGCACAAATCTTCTGTATATGCCCAGTTTCCGTATATGCGCAATTTCTGTATATTTAATTTGCGTGTATACGATGCAGATACATGAACTTTCCTGTATGTGCATATCATCTGTATATGCATGTCGTTCATGTATATTCCTTTATGTTACCGAAACTGCGCATATACGGAAACTATGCATATACGGAAGATGTGCGCATATACGGAAACTGGGCATATACAGAAGATATGCGCGTGTCTTCCGTATATCCCTAACTTTCTTGTATGTGTATATCTTCCATATATGCACGTCATTCATGCATCTTCATTTATGTTACAGAAACTGCGCATATACGGAAACTGTGCATATACGGAAGATGTGCGCATATACGGAAACTGTGCATATACGGAAGACATTTTGCATTGTATATGCGCAAATTTCATATACATAAATTGCGCATATACGGAAACTGTGGATATATGGAAGATGTGCGCATATACGGAAACTGGGCATATACAGAAGATGTGTGCGTGTCTTCCGTATATGCACAGTTTCCGTATATGCACAATTTCTGTATATGGAATTTATACACATCTTCGTTTATGCTTCTACATCGTATATGCGCAAATTCCATATACATATATTGCGCATATACGGAAACTGTGCATATACGGAAGATGTGCGCATATAAGGAAACTGGGCATATACAGAAGATATGAACAAATCTTCCGTATATGCCCAGTTTCCGTATATGCGCAATTTTTGTATATTGAATTTGCGCGTATACGATGCAGATACATGAACTTTTCTGTATGTGCATATCATCCGTATATGCACGTCGTTCATGTATATTCCTTTATGTTACAGAAACTGCGCATATACGGAAACTGTGCATATACGGAAGATGTGCGCATATACCGAAACTAAGCATATACGGAAGATATGCGCGTGTCTTCCGTATATCCGTAACTTTCCCGTATGTGCATATCTTCCGTATATGCACGTCGTTCATGTATCTTCGTTTAATTTACAGAAACTGCGCATATACAGAAACTGTGCATATACAGAAGATGTGCACATATACAGAAACTAGGCATATACGGAAGACATGCGCATCGTATATGCGCAAATTTCATATACATAAATTGCGCATATACGGAAACTGTGCATATATAGAAGATGTGTGCATATACGGAAACTGGGCATATACAGAAGATGTGTGCGTGTCTTCCGTATATGCATAGTTTCCATATATGCGCAATTTCTGTATATGGAATTTGTACACATCTTCGTTTATGCTTTTACATCGTATATGCGCAAATTCCATATACATAAATTGCGCATATAAGGAAACTGTGCATATACGGAAGATGTGCGCATATACGGAAATTGGGCATATACGGAAGATATGCCACAAATCTTCCGTATATGCCCAGTTTCCGTATATGCGCAATTTCTGTATATTGAATTTGCGCGTATACGATGCAGATACATGAACTTTCCTGTATGTGCATATCATCTGTATATGCACGTCGTTCATATATATTCCTTTATCTTACAGAAACTGCGCATATACGGAAACTGTTCATATACGGAAGATGTGCGCATATAACGAAACTGGGCATATACGGAAGATATGCGCGTATCTTCCGTATATCCCTAACTTTCCTGTATGTGCATATTTTCCGTATATGCACGTCATTCATGCATCTTCGTTTATGTTACAGAAACTGCGCATATACGGAAACTGTGCATATACGGAAGATGTGCGCATATACGGAAACTGCGCATATACGGAAGACATGCGCAAATTTCATATACATAAATTGCGCATATACGGAAACTGTGCATATATGGAAGATGTGCGCATATACGGAAACTGGGCATATACAAAAGATGTGTGTGTGTCTTCCGTATATGCACAGTTTCCGTATATGCGCAATTTCTGTATATGGAATTTGTACACATCTTCGTTTATGCTTCTACATCGTATATCGCAAATTCCATATACATAAATGCGCATATACGGAAACTGTGCATATACGGAAGATGTGCGCATATACGGAAACTGGGCATATACGGAAGATATGCACAAATCTTCCGTATATGCGCAATTTCTGTATATTGAATTTGCGCGTATACGATGCAGATACATGAACTTTCCTGTATGTGCATATCATCCGTATATGCACGTCGTTCATATATATTCCTTTATGTTACAGAAACTGCGCATATACGGAAACTGTGCATATACGGAAGATGTGCGCACATATGGAAATTGGGCATATACGGAAGATATGCGCGTGCCTTCCGTATATCCCTAACTTTCCTGTATGTGCATATCTTCCGTATATTCACGTCGTTCATGCATCTTCGTTTATGTTACAGAAACTGCGCATATACGGAAATTGTGCATATATGGAAGATGTGCGCATATACGGAAACTTCGCATATACGGAAGACATGCACATCGTATATGCGCAAATTTCATATACATAAATTGCACATATACGGAAACTGTGCATATATAGAAGATGTGCGCATATACAGAAACTGGGCATATACAAAAGATGTGTGCGTGTCTTCCGTATATGCACAGTTTCCGTATATGCGCAATTTCTGTATATGGAATTTGTACACATCTTCGTTTATGCTTCTACATCGTATATGCGCAAATTCCATATACATAAATTGCCGCATATACGGAAAACTGTGCATATACGGAAGATGTGCGCATATACGGAAACTGGGCATATACGGAAGATATGCACATATCTTCCGTATATGCCCAGTTTCCGTATATGCCTAATTTCTGTATATTGAATTTGCGCGTATACGATGTAAATACATGAGCTTTCCTGTATGTGCATATCATCCGTATATGCACGTCGTTCATGTATATTCCTTTATGTTACAGAAAATGCGCATATACGGAAACTTTGCATATACGGAAACTGGGCATATACGGAAGATATGCGCATGTCTTCCGTATATCCCTAACTTTCCTGTATGTGCATATCTTCCGTATATGCACGTCGTTCATGTATCTTCGTTTATGTTACAGAAACTGCGCATATACGGAAACTTTGCATATACAGAAGATGTGCACATATACGGAAACTGGGCATATACGGAAGACATGCGCATCGTATATGCGCAAATTTCATATACATAAATTGCGCATATACGGAAACTGTGCATATATGGAAGATGTGCGCATATACGGAAACTGGGCATATACAAAAGATGTGTTCGTGTCTTCCGTATATGCACAGTTTACGTATATGTGCAATTTCTATATATGGAATTTGTACACATCTTCGTTTATGCTTCTACATCGTATATGCGCAAATTTCATATACATAAATTGCGCATAAACGGAAATTTGGCATATACGAAAGATGTGCGCATATACGGAAACTGGGCATATACGGAAGATATGCACAAATCTTCCGTATATGCCCAGTTTCTGTATATGCGCAATTTCTGTATATTGAATATGCGCGTATACGATGCAGATACATGAACTTTCATGTATGTGCATATCATCCGTATATGCACGTCGTTCATGTATATTCCTTTATGTTACAGAAACTGTGCATATACGGAAGCTGTGCATATACAGAAGATGTGCGCATATACGGAAACTGGGCATATACGAAAAATATGTGCGTCTTCTGTATATCCCTAACTTTCTTGTATGTGCATATCTTCCGTATATGCACGTCGTTCATGTATCTTCATTTAATTTAGAGAAACTGTGCTACGGAAACTATGCATATACGAAAGATGTGCACATATACGGAAACTGCGCTTATACGAAAGACATTTTGCATCGTATATGCGCAAATTTCATATACATAAATTGCGCATATACGGAAACTGTGCATATATAGAAGATGTGCGCATATACGGAAACTGGGCATATACAGAAGATGGGTGTGTGTCTTCCGTATATGCACAGTTTCTGTATACGCGCAATTTCTATATATGGAATTTGTACACATCTTCGTTTATGCTTCTACATCGTATATGCGCAAATTCCATTTACATAAATTGCGCATATACGGAAACTGTGCATATACAGAAGATATGCACAAACCTTCCGTATATGCTCAGTTTCCGTATATGCGCAATTTCTGTATATTGAATTTACGCGTATACAATGCAGATACATGAACTTTCCTATATGTGCATATCATCCGTATATGCACGTCGTTCATGTATATTCCTTTATGTTACAGAAATTGTGCATATACGGAAGATGTGCGCATATATGGAAACTGGGCATATACAGAAGATATGCGCGTGTCTTCCGTATATCCCTAACTTTCCCGTATGTGCATATCTTCCGTATATGCACATTGTTCATGTATCTTCGTTTAATTTACAGAAACTGCGCATATACGGAAGCTGTGCATATACGGAAGATGTGCGCATATATGGAAACTGAGCATATACGGAAGACATTTTGCATCGTATATGCACAAATTTCATATACATAAATTGCGCATATATGGAAACTATGCATATATGGAAGATGTGCGCATATATGGAAACTGGGCATATACAAAAGATGTGTGTGTCTTCCGTATATGCACAGTTTCCGTATATGCGCAATTTCTGTATATGGAATTTGTACACATCTTCGTTTATGCTTCTACATCGTATATGCACAAATTCCATATACATAAATTGCGCATATACGGAAACTGGGCATATACGGAAGATGTGCGCATATACAGAAACTGGGCATATATGGAAGATATGCACAAATGTTCTGTATATGCCCAGTTTCCGTATATGCACAATTTTTGTATATTGAATTTGCACGTATACGATGCAGATACATGAACTTTCCTATATGTGCATATCATCCGTATATGCACGTCGTTCATGTATATTCCTTTATGTTACAGAAACTGCGCATATACGGAAACTGTGCATATACGGAAGATGTGCGCATATACGGAAACTAGGCATATACCGAAGATATGCGCGTGTCTTCCGTATATCCCTAACTTTCCTGTATATCCATATTTTTCGTATATGCACGTCGTTCATGTATCTTCGTTTAATTTACAGAAACTGCGCATATACAGAAACTGTACATATACGGAAGATGTGCGCATATACGGAAACTAGGCATATACGGAAGACATGTGCATCGTATATGCGCAAATTTCATATACATAAATTGTGCATATACGGAAACTGTGCATATATGGAAGATGTGCGTATATACGGAAACTGGGCATATACAGAAGATGTGTGCGTGTCTTCCTTATATGCACAGTTTCCGTATATGCGCAATTTCTGTATATGGAATTTGTACACATCTTCGTTTATGCTTCTACATCATATATGCGCAAATTCCATATACATAAATTGCGCATATACGGAAATTGGGCATATACGGAAGATGTGCGCATATACGGAAACTGGGCATATATGGAAGATATGCACAAATGTTCTGTATATGCCCAGTTTCCGTATATGCACAATTTTTGTATATTGAATTTGCACGTATACGATGCAGATACATGAACTTTCCTATATGTGCATATCATCTGTATATGCACGTCGTTCATGTATATTCCTTTATGTTACAGAAACTGCGCATATACGGAAACTGTGCATATACGGAAGATGTGCGCATATACGAAAACTTGGCATATACGGATGATATGCGCGTGTCTTCCGTATATCCCTAACTTTCCTGTATGTTCATATCTTTCGTATATGCACGTCATTCATGCATCTTCGTTTATGTTACAGAAACTGCGCATATACAGAAACTGTGCATATACGGAAGATGTGCGCATATATGGAAACTGAGCATATACGGAAGACATGCGCATCGTATATGCGTAAATTTCATATACATAAATTGCGCATATACGGAAACTGTGTATATATGGAAGATGTGCGCATATACGAAAACTGGGCATATACAGAAGATGTGTGCATGTCTTCCGTATATGCACAGTTTCCGTATATGCGCAATTTCTGTATATGGAATTTGTACACATCTTCGTTTATGC
>APFE031626529.1:25971-36317 GCA_000404065.3 Pinus taeda | reverse complement strand
ACCCTGAGATGTGAAAGAGAGGGTTTCTTACCAGTCCATACTTCTTGTGGAGTCTTATCCTCCAACGCTGATGAAGGTGACCTGTTGACCAAGTAACATGCAGTATCCACTGCTTCTGCCCAGAATTCCTGTCCTAACCCGGCACCACTGAGCATGCTTCTTGCCCTTTCCATCAACGTCTTGTTCATTCTTTCTGCGACTCCATTTTGCTGAGGTGTATATGGAGTAGTCGTCTGCCGTGCTATACCACACTTCTTACAAAATTCTTCAAATTCCTTGCTGCAGAATTCTCCACCATTATCTGTCCTCAGTACCTTTATCTTCTTCTCTGTCTGATTTTCCACCAGGGCCTTAAATTCTTTAAACCTGTCAAAGACTTCAGATTTCTTCTTAAGGAAATATATCCATGTATTCCTTGAGAAGTCATCTATAAATGATACATAGTACACAGACTTACCCAGTGATGGAAATTTCACAGGTCCAAACACATCACTATGGACAAGCTCTAATATTTGTTTCATCCTCTTACCACCAGAGGGGAAACTCACTCGATTCTACTTCCCATATACACAATTTTCACAGAAATCAAAATCTAGATAGCTATTACTCATACCTTCTACCATACCTTTACCATGAAGTATTCAAAGGCCCTTCTCTCCAATATGTCCAAGCCTTTGATGCCACAACATTGTCTTTTCTCCAGAGACCACTAGATTTTCTGCTCCATTTTTATGAACCATAGAACTATTGCACCCGTCAACCACAGTGCTACCTTGCAGCTTGTACAGAGTTCCAATCCAAACTCCCCACATCAATACCAGTGCTCCTCGAACCATCTTGTAGTTATCCTTCTCGAACACTGCGTTTACACTTGCATCATCCAACTTGTTTACAGAAATCAGATTTCTGGCCAACGAAGGAATATGCAGAACACCCGGAAGGGTTCTAACCCTTCCACCTTGCAACTTCAACTTTACTTTTCCGCGACCAATGATTCTAGCCTTCCTATCATCTCCTAAGAAGACATCACCACCATCGTATTTCTCATACTCACAGAACCACTCTCTATGGGGATTGAAGTAAAAGGATGCACCTGAGTCAATCAACCATGCCTCATGATCTACATGTGTACTTGAAGAAGCCAAGTACACATCCCCACCTTCATTTAAGGTGGTTTTTGCCTCTGCAGAAGGAGAATCATCAGATCCCTTTCCTTTATCAGGATATTTAGATTTACACTCCCTTCTGAAGTGCCCTTCGTTTCCACATTTCCATCACACCACCTTTGTAGGTTTTCTTGGAGATTTAGATCTCCCTCTAGATTTAGATCTCCCACTCGATGACTTATTTTTGTTTCTTTTCTCAGACCGTTCTCGTACAGTCAAGGCATCACCATTCTGGTTGTCCATATTTTTCCATCTCATCTCCTCCGTCAGCAAGGCTGAGACTATTTCATCAAACTGCAAAGCAGTTGCATTGCTACCTATTTCAATAACCAGAAAATCCCACGAATTTGGTAGAGAACACAACAAACTGATGCACTTATCTTCATCTGAAATTTTAATATCAACATATGGTAACTGACTTCCCACAGTATTAAACGCATTTAGATGCTCTGTCACTGAGTCTCCATCTTTCATTCTCAGCTTATACAGCTTTCTCCGCAGGAACAGTTTATTCACCAGAGACTTAGATTGGTACAAAGTCCCTAACTTGTCGCACAACACCTTCACCATAGCTTCCCCTGATACATTCAGCAATACTGAATCTGAGACACACAATCGTATTGTGCTCTTTGCCTTTCGATCCAACTTCTTCCATTCTTCATCGGTCACTCCCATTGGTTTAGTACCCAGATCTACCACGATCCACTGATCTTTATCCACCAACAAATCCTCCATCTTGAGTTTCCACAACTCAAAACTCTGACCATTGGACTTCTCAATCTCTATCTTTCTGCTGCTCGCCATCTTCTTTCACCACCAGAATCGATCTCATCTATCCCCCACTGAACAGGGTCTACCATAGGCCCGAGCGAAACCCCTTAGCAACAAAGGCGTCCCCTTGAAGCCAAAACAAATCCGATACCAAATGTAGGTTTTAACCCCATACAGAAATTACCTGCATATGAATTCTAAATCACAGAAAAATAAACAATGCAAGAGCATAACACATAAAAACACATATGCACAGATATTTCCCCTGGATCCCAAAACCAGGACTACCAGCTTGATTTTTCATTATATTCCTTTCAATGTTACAATACATATTTATACCTGCCGAAGCATCCAATACCATGGACCGAAAACCATCATGTCCAATACCATGGACCGAAAACCAACGCGTCCAAAAAAAAAAAACATGTGCGAAAATCATGCACAAAACCATAAGTGGGTCCGCCCAACCTAACATAGGGTCCAAAACCAAATTTTTTTACGGGTACCCCTCAAACCCCCTGTTAACTATGTGGAAAGAATATAACACAACCCAACAGTTATGCAACTCAAAACCGCCAAATAAATATGGGACAAGATCATTCTAAATTATGAAGGAGATGATCAGGTAAAACGTGGAAAACTACAATCTCTTAGAATTCAATATAAAACTCTCAGAATGCAAAATGATGAAAGTGTGGCTAATTATTTCTTACGTATAGATGAGATTTTTAATCGCATGAAAAATTTGGGTGAAGAGATAAAAGAAGTTACTTTAGTTGAAAATGTTCTAAGATCTTTGTCTTATAAGTTTGAATCAAAAGTTTCCGCCATAGAAGAAAAGCAGAATCTTCAGAGTATTACTATGTCACAGCTGCACAAAATCCTAACTGCTTTCAAAATGAGAAAAGGGGGACCATCAAACATGAGAGAGGCCGCATTCAAAGCTTCAAGAAAAGAAGAATACAATGAGTCAAGGCATACATCAGAAGGAGAGCAAGAATCAAACTTTGTCAAGAACCTTCAACGGGGTTCTGGAAGATTCAGAGGTAAGCTACCTTTCAAATGCTTTGCTTGTGGGAGAGTCGGTCACTATGCATCCAAATGTCCTCATAAAGATAAGCTTGATAAAGGTAAGGAACGAGTTAAATGGAACAGAAAACAGAACGTAAGTAAGAAGAGCTATTATACACATGAAGACAACAATGGACTTTCAAATAGTGAGGAAGATGAACATGGTAATGATTATAGACTTTTGATGGCTTTTGAAGATGATGATTTCTTGGATGCTATAGATGAAGATGATATCTATGAAGAAATTTCTAAAATTAAAATTTGTTTAGAAGAAAAGAGTATGCTTATAGATACTTTGACATTCCAACTTGCTGAAAGGGAAAAACGCAATGAAAATTTAGAATGTGAAATTGTGGGACTTAGAAAAGATATTGAGAAAACAAAAGCTCTTAATCTTATATTTGCTAAAGGATTTGAAACTTTAGATGAGATTATCAAAGTGAAACATTCTCCTCTAATCAAGATAGGTCTTGGATATACTGAAGAAGCATCTCAAGCACAGAAGCCATCCACCTCCAAAAGTTATCTTAATGCAGCAAGGAGAAGTGAACAGGTTGACAATCGTTAGCAAAGGCATAAAGCATATCACCAGGTAAATCAGGGTCAGTCTACTTCAAGGATGAACAAAGATCACCAAGTAAATTGGGGTCAATCTACTTCAAGGATGAACAGAAGCTACATCCAACCACAAGTAAATCATTCTCAATTTTCCTCAAGAATGAATGTCAATGGAAACTACAATCATCTGGTTGGTAGATTTGATAATCGCAGGAATTTCTTTAATGGCCAATGTTTTTCATGTCATAAATTTGGACACAAAGCTACTCAATGTGTTGCCTACAAGACCATCATGACTCGAGAAGCACGAAATCAAAGGCGTGTGACTGGGATCATGGACAGGACCTACAATAACTTTTTTTCTCTTGAAAATGAAATAGAATACTCTATTTGTAACAACTTCGGTCATGAAGACTCTGAATGTAGGAGTAAGTTTTGGCAAACATCTCAGAAGGAGAAAGCTTCATGGGTCCCAAAACATGGAGAAAGAAAGAACTGCAACCAGAAAGATGTGGTATAGACTTATATGTGGAAGGACAGGAAAATTAGTGGTACATCGAAAGTGGATGCTCGAAACATATGAAAGGTGATAAAGAAAAAATTCAGTCATATAGTGCCTTAGAAAAAGAAAGGAAGGTCTCATTTGGAAATGACACCCCTACACTCATAAAAGGTAAAGGTTCTGTTCTTTTGAAAGAAAAGGTCAAAGCTGGAAATGTTATGTATGTTGATGGCTTAAAGCATAATCTATTGAGAGTTAGCCAAATGTGTGATCAAGGAAATGAGGTATTATTTCGATCAAAAGGATGTATTGCTCATGAGCTTGATACAGGAGAAACAATGATCAAAGGCATAAGAACTCCAAATAATTTATACATACTCAAGGGAGGACAACAACAATGCTATCTAAGAAAAAATGAACATTGGCTATGGCATAGAAGATTGGGGCATCTAAGCTTCCCTCAGATAAGGAAATCATGCAAATATCAGGTTGTTTGCGATCTTCCTGACATCAAAATTCCAGACAATACAATATGAAAATCATGTCAGTTTGGTAAGCAAACCAGAACACATTTCCCCGAGAAGGAAGGATCAGCTAGTAAGCCACTTGAACTTGTCCATACTGATTTATGTGGTCCATCAAGGAAAAATCCACCTCATGGAGAAGAATACTTTATATTGTTCATTAAAAACTTTCCAGGATGTGTTGGATAGGACTGCTAAAGCATAAAGACGAAGCTTTTGAAAAATTCAAAGCTTTCAAAGCCTTGGTTGAAAATGAATCAGATTGCAAAATCAAATGCCTCAGGTTTGATTGAGGAGGGGAATTTACCTCGGATGAATTTTTCGACTTTTGTGAAGAACACGGAATAAGAAGGGAATTATCTACTGCAAGGAATCCTCAACAAAACGGAGTGGTAGAAAGGATGAACATAACGGTTCAACAAATGGATCGTGCTATGCTTGATGAGTCTGGAACTCTTGCAACCTTCTAGGGTGAAGCTTCATTTGCTTCCATTACTATTCTCAACAAAACAAACGTCCGGGTAAACAACACTCAAACTCCTCATGAACTTTGGTATGGTAAGACTCCTACGGTAAAATATTTCAAAGTTTTTGGAAGCAAATGTTACATAAAAAGGACTAATGAAAATCTTGGCAAGTTTGAACCTAGAGCAGATGAAGGCATTCTCCTCGGTTACTCTTCCCGAGGTAAAGGATATAAGTGTTACAATAAAAGACTTGGAAAAATTGTTGAAAGTATTGATGTGGTGGTTGATGAAGCAGGTGACAATCCAAAGTAAATAAAAACCAAAGATTTTGAAGATGAAGAGGACTATCCTTCAACATCAGATCAGACTAATGATGAAGAAGAGTCCTATGAGGCACTAGAAGAAAAGATAAGAGTAGAAGAAAAGACTTCGTCCAGGTATGTCCAGAAGAACCATCTAGAGACTCAAATTTTGGGGCAGAAAGAGGCAGGTGTACAAACAAGAAGAACTATTACAGAAGCTTCAAGCTATCTAACATTACTCTCACCCAGATGCGGGTGTCAATCCTGTTAATTAATGCAATTAGATGGTCAGCCGGTGAACAGGAGAGCCATATTGCTACCAACATTGCCCCTAGCGCCAACCTCAAGCGAATTCATAACGCATTCCAGAGGGCAATAAATGACTCTGAAAGCCGAGACACATTCATCTCCCTCATAGCCATGGCCCCTGCAGAGTGGTATGCAATTTATCCTTTGCTCCATGGCGTCTACCCTCCACAAGCTGCTGAACCTTGCATTCACACTGTGACCGACAGTCGATGCTAGATACTTCCTTGCCTGGATCTTGGCAATGAATTTCATTTCTCTCACTCTAGCCTCTGTATCTTAGACCAGGCCCTGACCTCCCCTGCTCGCTCTCCACGTCGAAACACTTCCAATTCCTTTGCTATCAACTTAACTCATAATCCTGCTATGGCATTCATTAGGCATCGTATGCGTAGCAGGTGCGGCGGAACCCATGGAGGCATCATCCGCACGCTGGTTTCGACCAGCTTTGCCACTGTTTCCCCTAACTCCTCCACTGCTACGCTCAATCCTCTCAACTCTCCCTCTCACTGCCACCCAAATACCAAAAGTGGTAGGGGTCATGCTAGATTCCAAGCCACTGAAAGGAGAGATGTAGCAGCCCGCTCAACCGATTTCCCTCTTCCTCCTTATCCTGCTCCCCACAACACTCAGTCCCATTTTTGCAACACCTTAAATCAGCCTGTAATCACTGCTACTGTAACAATTTCCTTCGCAGAAGAGTCTGAGCCGCAAGCTCCTCTATCTGGGCTCAAGGACAAGCAGAGCAGGGAGGCTTCAGGTAGTTGAGGAATCAACATTCCTGGCAATAGGCAAAAAAATGAAGGCAGAGTGGCTCTTCATGGCAAGGCTATAGCTGGCGGTCCATCAGCTGAGGATGAAAAGCATAATGGCACGAAGGCTCCGGGAAGCAGACTGAACAACACTTCTGAAATGTATATGGGCACAGGTGGCACCGAGGAGGATCCACCAACTCAGGGACGTGGCGTGTCTGATGCGGATGATGACTAGTACTAATTTGCATGTAGGATCGAGGAGGAACCAACCCCAGAGGATCCATTGACTTGACGTGTGGCAACCAGTTATTGATTCTTTCTGCCAGGTGGATGTGTTTATGTCTGAGTAGTATTTTTAGGACTCCTATTTTTTTATTCTAGACATGAATTTTCTCTCTCAGTCTTTTTGGAAAAACAATTTTTACCCAGGTGTGGTTTCTTTCTCATTCGATGGATTGGTTTCCCTTTTGTTGGGGCAGTCCAAAACAAACAGATTCATTTTTAGGTGATGATTGATGCTCAACAACTTTGAGGTCAAGCCTCTATGTAACCTCTTTTTGTACCACATCAATAGCACAATATTAGTTAGAAAAAAAAAACATTGCTCTCCTCTACTGAACCATGAAATATAAGTGAAGCATGCAAAGATGAATGCTGGGTCAAGGCCATGAATGAAGAACTTGAGCAGATTGAAAATAATAACACTTGGGAATTGGTTCTTAGACCTAATGATAAGAATTTCATAGGGACCAAATCGATATTCAAAAACAAACTGAATGAAAACGGAGATGTTATTAGAAACAAGGCCAAACTTTTTTGTAAAGGGTATGCTCAATAGGAAGGTATAGACTTTGAAGAAAATTTTGCATGTTGGCATTATGATTAAGGTGTTGTCCTTGATGGCAACTCACTCAGAAGTTTGATACAGGTGATGGCAACTTAATCAGATGGCAGATCTAGTGCAGTAGATCAAAAGAAAGATATATGCAGGTTGACCGCGATGAAAGTGCGTATACTCGCGGGTATTCAGAGAAAAAGGCACGTATACGTACACATGCAGGTTCACAGAAGGAAAGGTGCGTACATGTCGGAAAACTAAGTTTGGTCTGTGGTATTTGGTCCATGGTATTTTGGTATTGGTTTATGGTATTTGGTCCGAAGTGACAACCCCAAGTATTGGGTTCATGGTATTGTTTCTACATGATTTTGGACAATGGTATTGAGAGAAGCCTAAACCTATATAAGGAGAAGTTCATTAGACCAAGTGGTGGAGCAAGAGTGAGCAAGTAATGAAGATCTGATAAAGTGTGAGATCCAGATGCTGGCTATGGGTTGGTGATGCCTTGCTTGATCTGAACCAAGGAGGCACTCATGTGAAGGATGATGAATGATGGATTGGGATCTCAAGGCTTGGAATGATTATCTTTATATGGGTTGAGTATGGATAGACTAGATCTATTGACGCATGTTTATGAATGTTATGATTTGAGTATGTTCTGATGTCTGAAATAGCTGCAAAGTTATGAGATTGAATTTGCAGATCTGTACGCGGGTTGTCTTTGGTAAAAGAGCATATACACGCAGGTTGGGTTCGTCCAAGTAGCGTATACAGTATAAAGTATGAAATTTGAAGTTGCTATTGGATCTGGTTGTTGTTGCAGAGTTATGTAGACTGTGTTGTTTTCAGTGTTTCAGTATTGGGTGATTCAGATTATGATGTTGTGCTTCATGGATCCAGTATGAAAATGTATGAAACGTGGTCCCTGGATGATTGTAGGCCAGCACCTACGTACTGGTAAAGATATTGGCTAGTACAAGAGCCAAGGAGTAGCAGCTCCCTTCTAGGAGCAACTGGAGAACGAGTGAAGGTTGGAGCCTTTAGTAGGCCAGCACCTACGTACTAGTAAATGGAACGGCTAGTAAAAGAGCTAAGAAGGTTGTAGCCTTCTGCAGGTAGAAGCATGCGTACTGGTAAAGGACTGCACAAGTACATTGTAAAATAAGTTTCTTATTAAAGGAAGATAGAAACAAATTGCAGCAGGTGGTTTTCACCCACATTGGGTTTCCACCTTATATCATGGTGTTCATGTGTGCTTCTTGTGTGTGATGATCTGTACTTGTTTACTATTAATGTGGTTAATAATTTTCTGATGCATTTACTGAAGATAAGCTAACTGAATCATAATATTGCTACATATACGCTTGTTGCATTTAATACAGTCGCGTACATACGCGTATATCCTTAACTGAAGCCGCGTATATGAATCTGAGTGTGAAAATGAAAAAGTATCTGATGTGATTATACTGATTCCCCCCCCCCCCCTCTCAGTATTATTTCCAACAATTGGTATCAGAGAAAGTCCTTCTGAAGAAGCTTGATCGCTTGAGGGAGATCCGTAAAACAATGGGAAAGAAAGCACGTCAAAAGAAGAAGACAGCTCCAAGGAACAATGACAGCCTACCGGTAAGTGGAAGCAAGTATTCAGATCCTGAATTACCTCAGATTGAAGATGGACAAGAAAATGAAGCATCAGATAAAATCATAGATCAAGAAGATCTACCTAGCAAAAGGGAGAATGCCCTCAAAGAAGAAATTATCAGCTTAAAAGCTTAGTTGGAATGTGCTTTCAGAATTCGTCAAATGCTGCAGGTGCTGAATGAAGAACAAGAAAATAAGATTCTCAAACTAAGGCAACAAGTGGAAGAAGGAAGAAAGTTTGAAGAAACTTTGAAGAAGCAATGTTTGGAAAAGGAAGAACAACATCATGTTGAGGTAAATATCTTGAAAAGTAAATTAGAAGAAAAGGATAAACTATTGCGATTTCAAGATAGCACTAAGATTTTGGATGATATTCTTAGTAGTCAATGGTATCTTGCTATCAAAACTGGTCTTGGTTTTCATGAGTCTATTGAAGGTGAATCTAGTTCACAAAGTAAGACAAGGGACTCTAATGAAAAATCTGAAATGCTCAACAAGGAGATGGAAGGTCAATCTCATCACCAAGCAAGGAAAGAAGTCCTTCAAAGAAAATATTTTACTCCTCCTATGAATAATGTTGAATGTTATAATCTTGGACATGTTGCAGCTAGATGTAGAAGAAGAAGGATTCAAGACCATCATGAAAGATCATCACATTCCAGGTACTTTAATGGATATTTCTTTGCTTGCAATATGTTTGGTCACAAAGCTGTTGATTGCTATAGAAGGAATATGAGACATGTAAGATGTTATGCATGTTACAAACTTGGACACATAGCAAAGGAATGCAAGAGAAGTTTTTGGACACCATACCAAAAGGAGATAACATCATCATAGATGAAGATATGGAAGAGAAAGGAACTACAGCCAGAAAGATGTGGCATAGCAGAGTACACAGACATGACAGATTCAAAGGAAGTTGAAAGTTTGGAACATCAATGTTCCAAATCTCATACGCGTGTTTCATGAAGACAAGTCGCGTATATACGCGAGTTTCAGGCTGCAGAGTTGTGTATATGGAGATCAGAAGAAAGGGCAATAGAACAGACCCAGGAAATGGTTCAATCATGATATGAAATGGTTGGCACAGGCTCTGGGGGAGCATATACTTCAAATAATGCATTGTTGGCATTATGTTTAGGAGTTGCTGATAAAGTTTATGAAGCTAAAGAAATGGTATTGCAGGATTGGATGCTGATGATTATAATGAAGATCACATGGTGTATGATAGCTGCTGATAACTATCATGGTCTTGTTTAGGTCCTTGGTCTTTGTGAGTCATATGATGTATTTTGTTACCCCAATATGCATGGGATGGATAATGTAATGAGTCAATATTTATATATCCTCACTTGGTTGAGAGATGATGTTTGTATGAGTCTTTGATGATAGGAAGGTCATTCATGATAGAGTCATGTTCTTCTTGTAGAACACCTTTTTGCAGA
>APFE031626529.1:3471-20971 GCA_000404065.3 Pinus taeda | reverse complement strand
AACCAAAGTTAAAATTGGAAATGATGGTATACAAATAAGTGATATTCTCTTCTTTTCCAGAATAATATATTCTCTATTGAGAAAGGCAAACCACATGAAGGTGGAAGCTCAAATGGCCCTCACTTGCCCCGCCACCCACCCCCCCCCATCCCACCCACATCACTCTCAATTCCCTTAATATCAATCTATCTACTATAATATATTTTAAAGAAACATAGTAACAATCAAACATAAAAACTAGGAAAATAAAAGTTTAAGGTGAACGAACGAGAAAAAACGAACTAAAAACATATAAATACATACCTCATACTTTTCAACATTTTGACATCATTAATCTTCATCCCCATCCAAATCATCATCTATATCAACCATTTTAAAATTCATGTTCAAAGGATTCTCCATATCAACATCATCATCATCGTCTATATCATCATCTGGAACATACTCTTCTACATTTGGTTCAGATTCTTCAAGTTATTCGCCTGACAAAACATCAATATCATCTAATTCATGCAAATTAACATTGCCTTGATTAAAATATATTCCTTGAACTTGTTCAACATCTTTGTCTAACACTCCATGAACCCCCCCCCTCTACATCATCTTCTTCTTCAATTTCATCTTATTCCGCTACATTATACTTTACAGGCCTTCCTCTGGGACCATATCTAACAACATATGACCAACTCTCTTAACGTGGAACATCTACTTAAAATACATGCTCACATTGGCTTGGAAGAACATATGAATTTGTTCCTGGCTCAAGATTCCTTGTATCAACTGTTTGTTAAATTAATTGTTCTTAATTTCCTTTATTAATTATCAACCAGGATTCGTGCACTTGTGAAATGTATGTGCACTATATATGCTATGATTCTTCTTATGAACTAATTGATTCTAGAAATGAAATTAGTTCTAATTATGGACACAAATTGGAGAGTAATCACACACATGTTCTTTCATTCTAAAGTTATATTAAATCTGAATTAACTGAATTGAAAACCTCTTCTTTATAGAATTTGAAAATCTATCTTAAATTGAAGAATTCAAACTTTCTTCTATGAAGGTACAATGCTGAAAGGCCAAAGTTCATGAAAGAGAAAATCTAACTCTATTTTGTAGAATTTCAAAGCATTCTACTCTATTTTGGTGAAGGAAACTCTTATGCTAAATTGCAACAAGAAATTCTTAATTGCATGAAAGAGAAATTTCCATAAAAATATCTACTTATAGAAAACGAAATGAAAATCTTTACAACTTGAGAGTGATTACTTATGTGCATATTTTTCCTCGAAAGAGTGTTTCACTAACAATTAAGAAATCAATTTAAACTATGAAATGATTGAGTGCTGGAATGAAGATGCATTTAATAACTGAAATCTTTTTAATGCTTTTCTGTTTATGAGTACTCTGCAACCAAATGAGAAACAATCAAGGATGTAACTATTATTCAAAACAAATTCTTAAAAGAAATGATAATGCATGAAACAAAACAAAAACTGTGAATAAGACCTCAAATCTTGCAGGGGGCCCTCTCGAAATGCAAGTTTGATTGGTGATCAAAAGTTCTTTACATACGCATTTGGAAACACCAATGATTTGTATTATAAAACAAAGTATCAGTCTTCTCGACAAAATAACTATAAACTTAGTAATAATAACCTTATGTTTCTTGTCTCGCTTACAACATTTATAAAAATTATAAAACAACTTTGAAAGAGTTTTAAGCCGATATGCTATAAATTATTTCGACACCTATGAGACCAATTTATCATAGAGTTCAATCTCTTTATGACTTGCTATTGAAAAAACAAGTCATAGGAGATTTTATCTCGATTTATAATCTTGACAACTAATCCAATATTCAGTCTCTCTCGCTTGATGTTTGTTATTTCTCCGTTACCTGTGTTTGATTTCTACACACAGCTCCCAGGTTTGACTTTGTCTTTGACTTCGAGATTTCTTTAACTCGCGTAGCTGGCTAAGTGATGCTAGTAGGTGGTTGTCCATCTGGAAACCATTTGTCACATTTTTGTAGTCTTCTTCCCTTTACTAGAGTGCTACAACATGTCTAACATT
The DNA here is from genome assembly GCA_000404065.3 of Pinus taeda. Taxonomy (NCBI): domain Eukaryota; kingdom Viridiplantae; phylum Streptophyta; class Pinopsida; order Pinales; family Pinaceae; genus Pinus; species Pinus taeda. The sequence goes on along the minus strand of APFE031626529.1, from coordinate 18,892 downwards.
GGATTTTTTTGTGGAAACAAATATCAGTTGCAAAATGTTTGTAATTCCATAGTTGTAAAAATATTTCCATCATAATTCATTAAGAAGCAGATATTCTAATTACGAATGATGAATACCTTTTAAGGGTTGACCTTGACCTCAAACATGTTATGTTTGCTACAAAATGGTGTTAAGAAGGTAAAAGAAGGTGAAATAAGAGGGCAAAAAGGATAGTAAAAAAGAAACAATTTCAGACTCATTAAGGGAATTTTGAGGTCTAAAACGGGCCTGCTAAGAAAAATGTACAACCCAAATAAAATTTATAAGAACCAATATGATTCAAGATGATGATGTCAACCATGGGGGATGATTCACCATTTTTGGAGTAAAAAGTAAAAAATATTATAAAATAATAAAATAATAAAACCACTTTTTCAACTCTTATTTTCAACTTATCTCCCTAAGGTTTTACTCAAATTTCGAGCTGGAGTACTCATTGGATGCAAAATTTAATTCCTCATCTAAGGAGTGCCCATATTGTATACTTTTGATGGATCTTGCTACACAAAAAATGAGAAATACATGGAAAAACGTGATTGCAATCACATTTTTCATGTATTTCTAATTTTTCGTGTAGCAAAGTTCATTGAAAGTATGAAACATGTGTACTCCTTGGATGAGGAATAAAATTCTGCATCCAATGAGTGTTTCCGCTCGAAATTTGAGTAAACCCATAGGGAGATAAGTTGAAAATACGAGTTGAAAAATAGTTTTTTCTTTTTGCCCTCTAAAATTTGATGATTTAATCTAATCTTATTTTATTATTTCTACTATTATTTTATATTTTCCTTAGGAGGCCCATTTTAGACCTCAAAAATCCCCTAATGTTAATATTGCCCCACACCAAAGGTTTTGCATGTCCTCATGCATAAAAATTTCAAAAACGGGTTCTTCCTTCCTCCTTTAGTGAATGATCTCTTAGGGTTGTGCAAGTACATCCAAGCTAGTACTCTCTTTCTTATTTTTAATGCCAAACATGGTCCTTGGTTTCTTCACTAGAATTCTGCCTTGTAATCCTCTGACCCTATTTTTAAGAAACTTATTTTGAACTCTGAGTTTCTTATTCTTTTTGTACCAATGACAAAGGTGTAGAAGGATATTGTCATTTTTAGTTCTGAGTATCTCATTTTGAACCCTTGTTGCTCCCCTTTCCCAAATTAAATATTTTTTAAGAACCTCTAGCTCATATATATCTTGTTTTATATTTTGTTTAATTTCGTGTTCTTGTTTTGCATTATGTTTTGTTGTTGAAGTTTCTCTCATTTCATACTGAGAAAATTTTACCTTTTGTTGTGCCCTTAGCTCTAGAGATTCCACATAATCATAAATCTCTTGCTGGACTGGATCAATTTTTGGAGTTTGTCTTGTTGGGGTGACTATGTGAGGTGGTGTATTATACCCTTCTTCTTTAGGATTGATCATCTCTGGTGACCGAGTATTTTAAATTTTCGAAATCCTTTTGCTTCCCCTAATTTTACCTTTGAGCTTCCAATGTTTTTCCTTTTTTATCTATTATCCTTTGTTTTCTTCTTTTCTTCAAGTATTTGTTGGCTTGGGATAGCTTTCTTCCCTCTAGGGTTTTGTTTCTCATCCTTCTGTTTAAAATTTTCAAGATATTGGGACAATGGAGTATTGTCTTCAAATGGGTCCTTTAGAGTTTCGGTCACACTCTACTCTTGAATTTCCTCTTCGACTCTTTCTTTTTCAGGGCTAGGGTTTGATTTTCTTCTACTTCTTCTAACCCTACTGTTTAGTTTCCTCTCTGGAGCTTCTATAAAGTGTTTTCTTACTAAGAAATCTTGCCAATTATCTGCTCTAGTTTGCAAATGTTCCTTTGTCAGAATCTTAATGAATCCATGATCGTATAGAGAGTTATCAATAGACCTGGACTCTGTCTGTATGTTGAATGCCATTTTCTTTAAACTTTGAAGTAGGAATAAGGCATATTTATTTCAAATCCATAAAAAAATGCATCATGAGCCTAAAATGATAGAATAACATTTTCCCAAACCTCCCTTCACATGTTACAAATTTTTGAATGACTAACAAGCGATTTCGCCATTTTCCTTTTAACGCTGTGATTGGAATACCTTTCTTACAAATGGACAAGTCCATACCTAGTTCTTTTAAGAAGTGAATCCAATCATTCTATTTTATTCTCCTGTTTTTTAACCAACTTTCTCCATTCCTTGGTAGTCATGTTGCTTTTGCTACAATTGATTCTGTCAGGATGAGTTTAATATTTCCAATTTATACTTCCACACCATCAAATGCTTAGGCAAAGGCTTTGGTAATTTATGCTTTGTAACCATTGAAATTTTCAAAGAACTGGAGGCATCCCACCTTTTTGAATTTCTCTCTAACCCTTGAATTTTCTTGCAGGAATTAAACCCCATTCATCTAAGAACGAAAAAGTGTCCTCATGGTGCAAAGAAGTATCGACCTTGAATGCTTCTTTCAACTGGGAAAATGGAAGTTTTGAGATAGAATGAAATGAAATGCAAAGTGGGAATGAGTGGAATGGATATGGAAAAAGGTTAAATGAGTGCGAAGCATGGCGTTGATGGAAGAAGTAGTGTTTCATCCAGATTTGTACTTCAAAACTTCCTAGATAGGATTTCAAAGGACTGATGTTGTGTTTTAATTCTAATTAGACTTGATGTGACCAACGATGTAATGATGAGAAGATATGGTATAACAGTTATGAGTGTAATGGAAAACATATAAGGTCCTACAAGGTCTTCTACTATTAATATATTAATCCATAAATTAAAACCTAAGCTCTTACATGAAATATAATTCTAACATTCTTACATACCTTTAATCTTTTTTCAGATTTTTTGTAGAAATTCGATGCAGTTGCATAATTGAAATTTGGCCATAGAATGATCAAAATTTTGTCTCTGCTTTTTATTCTCAGACTTCCTTTATTTGATGAGAAGAAGGATTCTTTATTGCTACTTCTACGGATGATGATGACCAATAAAAGTACTTGATCATGAATATAGTTTGGTACCTAAAAAGAAAGAGAAAGACAAAAAGAAATAGGAACAAGAAAAAAGGGTTTTGAAAATCTAAACTACCAAGAGATCTTGGTTTTAAATTAACATTTTTTGCATAAATATGCCAACATAGTTGGTTTTCATATTTATACTTTCATTTTTATTTATCATTATTATTAATATTTTTACAAAAATTAAAATGAAGTTGGAGAGTGAGGATAAGAATCCCCTTCTTTAACCAACTTGAATTTAGAATTCTCTTGTAAATATTTGACAAATTATTCCCTTGTCAGTGGTTTATGATACAACCTTAATCTATGACCATTATCAAGGAAATTAATTTGTTCATCATAAATAATTTTGTTTTTCACTGCTCCATTATAAAAAATAGTGTCCATATCATAAGGACCAAGCTATTGAGTTTGAATTTTTCTTTGAAAATATTTGAACTTGGAATCAAAGAGAAGAGCCCAATCACCTTGCTTGAACTTTTTATCTTTGATAAAATTGTCATGCCATTTAGATCTTTGCTGCTAAACTATGCTGGTTCTTTGAATAACATCTCGTCAAATCTCATCTACCTCATTCAATTGTGCCAAGATTTGTTTTTGAGCTTATGATAGATCACGACCCAATTTGACTGATGTTCTCAAGGTCTCCACTTGGAATTATTTGGAAGCAAGACTTGCTTTCCATAGACAAAATCATAAGGAGTATGTCTAGTTGTATTCCTCCATGTAGTTCGATATGCCCATAATGCTTCTTGATTCTTTTCTTCCCAATCCTTTCTATGCAAATGCATGATTTTGGTAATAACTGCTTCAAGATTTTGTTGGTAGATTCCACTTGCCCATTGGCTTGTGGATGATATGGAGTAGACTTCTGATGCTTGATCTTATATTGCTTCATGATATTCTGCACCAATTTTGATGTGAATTGAGTACCTTCATTTGTTACAATTTCTTTTGGAACACCAAAACGAGCAAAGATATCCTAAAAAAATGTAACTACAACATTGTCAGTTGCAAATAAAAGAGTTTTGGCTTCTACCCTTTTTGTAACATAATCCATGCAAACAAGTATATACCTTTTTTGTTTAGAAGGAGGGTTTATTGGTCCAACGAAATCTAGAGCCCATTTTTCAAAGGGTTCTATGAGTACATGTGGATGTAGAGGCATCTCATCTAATGGAATGGGTTTCACCATTCTTTGACAACTATCACATCTTTTAACATTTTCTTTGGCATCCTTAAAAATGGATGGTCAATAATATCCCAAAGAAGGCTTATGTAAAAAGCTATTTTACCGGATTAAATGTCCTCCACATGGTTCATCATGACAAGATTTTAGGATTTCAGGTACTTCATCTTCTTGAACACATTTTTAAATAATCAAATTAGGTCCAGTTTTGTACAATTCTCCATCTATCCATGAATAAGTTTCGTTGGTTTTGATCACTTTTTTCTTTTCTCTTGCTGATAGTTGCAGAGGTAACTTTGCTGTAGCTAAATAATTAGCAATATCTCCAAACCAGGGTGTTTTAGTAGATACTACAAAAGTATATTCATTAGGAAAGTTATCTTTTACATGAACATCTTCATTACTATTCTGCATTCTAGAAAGAAAATCAACAAGTGTATTTTCTTTTCCCGATCTATTAAGAATAGTAATGTTGAGTTCTTGTAGTAATAACAACCATCTTGTAATTCTACCATTAGTGATTGGTTTATTCAGTAGATATCTAATGGAAAAATGATCCGTATGAATAAAAGTTTCATAACCAGTAATGTAATGAAAAAATTTATTAATGGCATGAACAACAACTAAAAAATCCTTTTCTGTTATAGTGTAATTTAACTTTGCAGGAGTCAAATTCTTACTTGTATAGTATATGGCATAAGGAGTTAGATATTTTGTCCCAAGACAACTCCTAGAGTTGTATCGAAGCATCAACAGAAATATGGAAAGGAAGATCCCAATTAGGTCCTCTTAAAAGTGGTGCTTCAATAATCTTTTGTTTCAATGTCTCAAATGCTTTTTGATAGTAAGAATTCCAAGCAAATTCACAATATTTTTTTAGTTTGAAAGGTGGAGGGGCTATTTTTGTGATTTTTTTTTAATGAATCTCCTATATTATCCAGTAAATACAAGAAAAATTCTTACATCTCTTTGGCAAACAAGAATTGAAAGTTTAGAAATTATTTCTACCTTAGATGTATCCAATTAAATTCCATCACTCGAAATATGGTGGCCTAAAACAATCCCTTCATTGAACATCATAAAACATTTCTCATGGCTTAATGAAAGGTTTGTCTCTTTACATCTAACAATAAATTTTTCCATATTTTCCATAGCTTCTTCAAAAGTATCACCATACACAGTGAAATCATCCATGTATACTTCTACACAATCATGAATTAGATTAGAAAAATACCTAAAACTGCTATCTAAAATGTGGCAGGTGCATTACATAATCTAAAGGGAAGAACCCTATAGGCATATGTTCCTCATGGACATGTAAAAGTAGTTTTATCTTGATCTTCTAGTGCTAGTTGGATTTGATTATATCCACTAAAACCATCTAAAAATAAAAAATACTTCTTTCCTGTAAAGGTATCTAATAATTTGTCTATAAAAGGTAATGGAAAATGATATTTTAAAATAACTTTGTTTAATTCTCTGTAATCAATGCACACTCTTCATTTTCCATTTTTCTTAGCCGAAATCACTAAAGGTGACACCCATTGACTATTTGATATTGGATAGATGAAATTCACATTAAGTAATTTTTGTAATTCTATCTTAACAATTTCTCTGAGATTAGGATTCATCCTTCTTTGAGGCTGTCTAGCTCGTTTGGCATTTTTTGAATATAAATATGATACATACAAGTTTTAAGATCAATCCTTTTCATGTTAGTGTACTCCCATGTATATGAAAAAAGAGTGTTTTTGTAGAATCTGTATCAGTTTTCTCTTTTGAAATTCTTCCAAATTATTGTTAATGTTCAATGTTTTATCTAGAAAAATTTATATTTGAGAATTGCCAGATTTTTCCGTAGAATGTAAAGCCATTTGGTGAGATGATAAATATTTGATATTGCATTGTTTGCCAAAACTTTGACCTTGCTCATAGTATGAAGAAGAATCATTATTATATATTAAATTGATCAATTGATCTTCTTCATCTGGTTGTGAAAAAATATAAACTGGTTTTAAATCATTAAAGTCTTCATTATCATCTTCTATCCAAGTCTCACTTTGTACTTCAGTTATTGTTTTTGCAGGAGGATACAAAGTAAACTTCTTAGTGGAAGTTCCATCAGAGATATAAATATCACCAGATCTATAACTTATTAATGCATCAGTTGTAGCTACCCAAGGTCTACCAAGGATCAATGGATGGCCTCCTAAATTATTCTTGGGGGTTAAAATCATGAAATCTATAGGATATTCCCAAGAATATAGAGAAACATACACATCTTCTAATACTCCATCTGTTTTGATAACATATCGATCTGCTAAATGTAGTAATGTAGGAGTATATTGAAGATTAGGAAGCTTAAGTTGTTTCATTGTTTGTTTACTCATGATATTAATGGTTGCTCCTAGATCAATTAAAGTGTTTTAATCTCAACACCACTGATATGAATTTTCACAATGGGGCTACCAAGATCTAGATATTTTCGAACAATATGTTTTCCCATCATGATATCAACAAATTTTCCTACCAAATGGATCTTTTTGACATCTTTTATTTTTCTTCCTGGTTTTCTAATGCATAGCTCCTTGATAGTTTTTGCAAATATTGGTTTCCTTTATAGCCCATAATAAAGGAATTTAATGCAAATATTCTTAAGTTCATCTGGCATATCATAATCTTGTAAAACAATTTTCCTTTCAATTTTAAACCTTTTAGAAAAAATTGGATTTTGCAAAGAAACAAAAGGTTGTTCTACTAGAGGAACTATAGGAGATTTATTTATTTGCTCATCCTTTGATAGTATAGGAACATATTCCTTTAGGGGAATTCTTTCTTGATCAAAATTTACATATTTCTCAGGAACTTCATTCTCTTTAGACCTTTGGATGCTAGTTGTTGGTGACTTGTTTGGTAAAACCCTCCCATATCTAAGTTGAACATCATTTAGACATAATGGAGTAATCATACAAGTTTGAAAATTTTGTCCTTCGACATTATAAATAGCTTGTTGATTTTTATTGTTTAGATTTGGAAGTGGCTGGGAAAGTAATTGATTGGGTTTTTGAGGGAATGGTACTGAAAGTGTTGATTTGGATTTTCAAATTGAGGAAGTTGAGTTGGTTGAGGAGGATAATTTTGTGGTGGAAAAGAAGGATATGGTTGTTGGAAATGAGGATATTGAGGATATTTTCTATAAGGATTTTTCCAACCTTAAGCCGAAGATGGATTTTGAGATTGTGGAGGCCAAGGTTTCCATGGCATGCATGCAGTCCAATTGTTCTGTGGTTGTGCATATGATTGAGTATTGAAACCTTGAGTCATATTTGATTATTGATTTTTCCATGGTATTTTAGCAATTAAACAAATAGATTCATATTGTCTTATCTCAGCTTTATCTTGAAAATTAAATTTAAGACTAGGTATTGAAGGACATTCCTTTGTATTATGATTTTCAGCACATATAACACAAATTTATATACTATCAAGGGGAAATTTTCTTCAGGCATGTTTCTTTCTACACTTGGGACAAAAAATAGATAATGCAATATTCTCAACTTTTTACTTGTTTTGTATCTTAAGGGTATCTAGTTGTTCACTAAGACTCCCTAAGATATCCGTTTTGAAATTATCAAGCAAATTGCCTATTTCAGCTCTACTTAATGTTCCAGTGGCATATTTATTAATTATGGACATCACAAGATATCTTGGATTTTTTCCAGTCGTAGCCTTACCTCTAGATACATGTTTACATAAATAAAAAATTTATCCAAATGAAAGTTGTGACACATCTCCCTTGCACATTAAATTAAGAATATCAATCCATTCATCTTTGATAGATTTTAACAAAAGAGATTTTAGTGTTTCATCATCCAAATTATACATCTTATCTATTTTAATATTGGAAGCAAATATTTCAACTAAAACATCAAGGCTCTCGTCCTCTTTTTGCAACATCTTCAAGAATTCATCCTTAAGGTTATGGGGCATACAATAATCCTTGTATTTTTCTAAGAACACATTTTTAATTTCATCCCATGTTCTAATTGCATGTGTTCCGAATCCCATAAACCATTTAAGTGATCCATCTTTAAGGGGTTTTGGAAACAATTTCAACTTTTGAGGATCAAGTAAGTAATCATAAATCCTACATAGAACTTCAAACTCAAAAAAAAATGTTTCAAGATCCTCATGTCTTAAACCATGGAAATTAGGGAGGATGGAGGGTGAGATGTTTTTCATTGTAGCTATGGTATCTTCATCAAAGATGGGAAATCCATAGGGATCTGGTTCTCCCCTACCACCTCTACCACCAACTCGACCTCCACATCCTTCTCTATTTCCTTCTCTGCCTCTTACACCTCTAATCCAAAGTTCACCATCATCTACATTATGCACTTCTCCTTCTCCTTCTCCTACCATTGTATATTATTCACAGCTAATGTAAGGTTCTATAATAGGATTATCTAGATCTTATTATTCTGGTTCCTCTACCAATGATATGTTAAAATAAGTTTCTTCTTATTATTCTTCACGAAGAACCTCTAGTTCTTGTCCTAGAAGTTATTCTCCTATTGAAGAGAGGAAAATTACTCCTTTTGTTGGGCATGCAAGTTCGTCAACTACAACTTTGGTAGAAGAAGTTGGTGAATCTATAGGTTGGATTTCAGATCTATGCACCTTAAGAAGTCTATGTCTACCTGACAATGATGGCATGCGAGTATGATTGGGTGGTGTGGAAGTACGAGGTCTAGGTGGAGTGAGTGGTGATGTTGGAATTGAACTTCTACCTCTACTTATAAATCTACCCCTAGAATCCCTTTCTCTACACATAAATGTTTTTTTATTGTTGTTCAATTTATATAAATTAAAAACTCCTAAATGATAGGCAAGAATGGAATCCTATATACACTTCCCTGACAATGGCACCAAAATGTTTGGTAAATTAATTGTTCTTAATTTCCATTATCAATTTTCAACCAGGATTCATGTACTTGTGAAATTATGTGCACAATATATGCTTGGATTCTTCTTGTGAACTAATTGATTCTAGAAATGAAACTAGTTCTAAGTATGGACTCAAATTGAAGAGTAATTACACACATGTTCTTTCATTCTAAAGTTATATGAAATCCTAATTAACTGAAATGAAAAACTCTTCTAAATAGAAATTGAAAATCTATCTTAAAATGCAAAATTCAAAACTTTCTTCTATGAAGGTAAAATGTTGAAAGGCCAAATTTCACGAAAGAGAAAATATAACTCCATTTTGTAGAATTCAAAGCATTCTACTCTATTTTGGAGAAGGAAACTCTTATGCTAAGTTGCAGTAAGAAATTCTAGATTAATGGCATAAAAGAGAAATTTCCATAAAAAGATTTACTTACAGAAAACGAAATGAAAATATTTACAACTTGAGAGTGATTACTTGTGTGCATATTTTTCCTTTAAAGAGTGTTTCATTGACAATTAAGAAATCAATTTAAACAATGAAATGATCGAGTGTTGGAAAGAAGATGCATTTAATAATTGAAATCATTTTAATTCTTTTGTATTTATGAGTACTCTACAAACAAATGAAAAACAATATGAAATGTAACTACAATGCAAAACAAACGCTTAAAAGAAATGATAATGTGTGAAACAAAACAAAAACCATGAATAAGACCTCACAACTCGCAGGGGGCCCTCCTGGAGTGCAAGTCTGATTGGTGATCAAAAGTTCTTTACACACGCATTTAGAAACAACAGTGATTTGTATAGAGTATCAGTCTTCTCCACAAAATAAATATAAACTTAGTAATAATAACCTTATGTTTCCTGTCTTGCTTACAATATTTATACGAATTATAAATGAATTTGAAAGAGTTTTAACTTGATATTCTATGAATTATTTCGACACCTATGAGACCGATTTATCTTAGATTTCAATCTCTTTATGACTTTCTATTGAAAAGGAAAGTCATAGGATATTTAATATCGATCTACAATCTTGACAACTTATCCAATCTTCAGTATTGCTCATTTGATGTTTGTTATTTCTTCACTACCTGTGTTTGATTGCTACACACAGTTCCCAGGTTTGACTTTTTCTTTGACTTTGAAATTTCTTTAACCCACGTAGCTTTCCAAGTGATGCTAGTAGGTGGTTGTCCATCTGTAAGCCATTTTTCACCTTTTGGTAGTCTATTCCTCTTTATTGGAGTATTGCAACCTATCTAACAAGATTCTGCTTTGGAAACAAATATTAGTTGCAAAAATGTTTGTAATTCTATAGTTGTAAGAATATATCCACCATAACTCATTAAGAAGCAAAGATTATAATTATGGATGATGAATACATTTTAAGAGTTGACCTTGACCTCAAACATGTTGTGTTTTATACAAAATGGCGATAAGAAGGTGAAATAAAATGAAATAGGAGGGAAAAAAGGATGGTAAAAAAGAAACAATTCCAGACTTCAACATCAACCATGGTAAATCCATTAGCATGCTCAATAAAATTTCTATCAAGGTCACCCTCATGGATTCGTAGCCTAAACCATTTGAAATTGAACATAACTATTTTGAAGGATTCAAATCCACACTCAAGTCTGAAATGCAGATACCCATAGTATCAATTTTCTGAGACTTTTGAATGTATGTCACCTCTAGGGGCAACATTGATAACTTGAAATACTGCAGTTATCCCACTATCAAAAGTTTTCATCTTTACATCGAACCTTTTGATGTGAAATTTGCAGCCATCACACCACATTTTGTTGTGGTGTTTCAAATGCAATATGTCAAGCACATAAAAAATGCATTGTCAACTGATAAACATATTTATGCTTGCAAAATTTCCAAAAAAAAAAAAACACACCATATGAATCAATATAATTGTAAAAAAAGCTAATTAGTATGGGTGAATATGCTTTCTTGATAATCTTTTAAACCGTATGCTAAATCAATTTCCCTCTATGTAACATTGGTATCTCCACTATGTTGAGCTTCTTTGACCAATGTAGACACAACATACCATGATAACCTACCATTATTATCTTTTTTCGCATTGTTCAATCCATACCTTCATCCAATCAAGATTGTTCGCAATGTATAAATGTTTGCATCCCACTATCAACTAGTTATATTAAAACAAAAAAATTCACATATATATAATTAGTTACCATGTTATACCTTCATAATAATGGATTATGTTGGAATACTAAAAATTAAATAAGTACGATATACATAAAAACAAAAAAGTCAAATGTGTTATAAATATCTACTATTTACTTACATCTCACTTTCCTCATTCTACCTTTCCCCAGTAGATGCTCCCCTTCAAATTTGTTCATGGAGTTGACATCCCAAATGCGATCTAATACACTAATACTTTTTCCTATTGCAGGACTATATTGACGAATATAAACCATGGTTCGATATACCATATATCCCTCTACCATAGAACCCTCATGATATGTTGTTTGTTTGAACTTGTGTGTATAGGTCCACACTTTTAATTCTCCTTGACTTGGTTGAGAGGTAGTGTTCTTGTGCATTGAAAAAATTCAGAGGTAGATAATTTTTCATTTCACACATTAGACAAGGAATTTGTTTCCTCCAATAGTTTATATCTTCTTTATCGATTTATTTAGATGAAAACCATCTACAAATGAAGCAAAAAAATCACAAGTTTCAACAGAAAAAAGTATATAGTCATGATGACAAGTAAAACACATGCGGAAAAAAATATGCAACACAACTTCTTGAGAAAATTACACTTCTCACATAAATCTCCACTCACCTCATGTATTTTCCAAGGTCATATATAATTTTTTTAACATTGTTTGAAAGTTTTATGGGAGAGATAGATGTAAACATATTGTAACAAAAATAATGTCCGATCATTATTTTTTCCCAAATTAGTAGAAAAAAAACTAATTAACAAGACGTTTCTCCATTGTATACATATATACACCAAAATAATTACCTTAATGAATGTATGGCAATCATTATTTTTTACCCCGTTTGATTCGCCTTTCTTTGTTAGGATTTTCTTTATGTTTAAAGAAAATATAGTTGGAAATTTGATTTTTTCAATAACCTCTTTAACATCCTTGCTTTGATGCTCTTTAAATAACCATGGAAGGGCGTTTATATTTTAGCCGTATCCATCGCTATTTGAAGGAGTCACACTTTGCAATGCATGGTTGGCCTCCTTGACATCATCACAAATCTTGACAATTTTTTCTTTATCTCTCCTTCCATCTAAGATTTTCCATAGGGTCTATGTTACATTCTTCCCAATGTGCATGTATCAAACAAATGAATAATTTTTAGGTGCTATTATTAAATTTCTAGAAATTATTAAATGTCTATTGAATTTCTCTGGATAAGTTTTCATTTCTCGTGGAAGTGCCCTATTATTAATGCCTTGATGACCTACAACGTGAATCATAGTTAAAGATATTATAACAACAATATACCCTGTCAATTAGTACGATGAAGAAAATTCCATAAAAATATAAAATAATCCAAACATATCATGTATATTGATACATGGACAATTCGATCCATACCTTGAGAGTCTCTATTATATTGCAACTTCCATGCACAAGTTGTCATTCTCTGTGGTCTTAATCCAATATCTTCTTTCCCATTGAAAATATGTTTTTTTAGTACTTCGATACCTATGGTTCTTAGAAATTAAGCACCTATACTCATCAAACACCTAATTTTCTAAGATTTTTAAACGATGAGATTTCGTCTTAGGACCACAATCTAGACAAACAAATTTACCCTTTGTTTGAAGACTTGAAGAGATGGAAATGTTTTTATATCAATTATTTTAAGTATGTACAATGAAGGATCTATTTAAAAAACATACACGAAATGAACTTCATAAAATTAAACATTATTAAAGTGTAGGGTAATGTTATAACATACCACAAAAATGTGTTATCCCCGAGGCATCGTGAATTTTCCTTACAAGCATTGCATGGAATTCAAATTCCCTTTGTGCATCTACTAGTCTAGAGATATCATACATAGTGACACTCCACTAAATCATCGATATGAGGCTCAATATATATATTCATATCTTTGACCTAGAACTTACCTAATTGATTGAACATACAATACATAATTAATACATATATGAGTAAATAAAAAATTTTATAAGACATGATTATAAGGCATAATTGAACATATATGAATAAACAAAAAATATAATATATAATTATGAAATAAACAAGACAAATGAGATGTTATTGTGTTAGAATTTTTATTCTAAACAAATTAATACCTAGAACAATCATTGTCAACATTATGTGCTCCCTCTTTATTGACTTCCATGGAGGAATGTTACTTTTGATAACAAAAATGGGCCACACTGAGTAAGTAGATTTGGGCTCTCCAAATGATCGACACCACTAGCTGCTAATGAAAGCCTAATATTAAGAGGTTCTCTTTTATACTCTGGCCAATTTTCCCATATATTCCTAAATGTAGATCCATTTGCAAGCATTCGAAGAACACCATCTTCACTTCTGTTTGTTGCATGGTAATCCATAAGTTCTGCTATGTTTTTTCACCTAAATAATTGTCAAAAACATGGAATTACGAAAATATAACGAAGAACCTTGCGAGACACATTTTTTTGTTTATTGGTTTGATATATAATCTCATCACATTTTAGGCATTTGTCTTTCATCACATGTTCCTTATAATAGAGAATATCATCATTAGGGCATGCATGAATAACTTGATACTCCATTCCAACATATTTCATAATGACATGTAAATGATGGTATGTACGAGTTAAAACATTTGACAGCAGTAACATAAATTTACCTAATAATTTACAACATGAAAAACGTAGTACTGGTTAATGTACTAAACAATATTAATTGTATATATTGCATCCAAATGTTACAAATTAATTAAATGATGATCAACGTACTAACATTAAAAACAAAGGAAAAAATAATTTCTTTATAATGTATATAGTACTAAATTCAAAAAATATATTACATACCTTAGGAGCCATGTCACACATGTGTTTGAGAAACCATTCACCACCTTTAAGTTGACTAGGAACAATACAAAAGAGAGAAGAGATGTTTTCGAGGCTTCATAGAGAGGTTTAATTTCCCTCTCAAGTACAGGTACATCAAAAGCAAGGTCATCATACCATCATCATCCATTCCAACATTATTAATTATCTTCTAGATGAATCTATTTGTCCCATATTCTTCAAATATGTTATCAACATCATTATATTCTTCCATAAGATCATTAGCTTAATCCTCAATATCAATTGCTCTATGGTCTTGAACAAGCACTTGTACTACAAAAATATTTTCGTCGTTGAGCAATGCCCTAGGGGGCCATAATATACAATTAAAATCATGAGTTGAACTTCACACAGACACTCTCATCATGAGTTTAACATCATACAAGCACTGTATTTATGGATGATTCTATAATTGTTTAATCTTGCATAAAGGAAATGCACTTTTTTCTTTGGGGAAGTGGTAGGGACCCACTAAAGACATTTTTTTAATAGTAAACCCTTTTTTACTAAGGTAAAACGTCAAATATCTCTCCTTCTACAAAAAATCGGGCATTATTTTTTTGACTACTTATTTGATTTGACCAAAATGTAAAAAACTCACTCCTTTGTACTTAGTGGTAAGTGAATGCTATAGAATAAAAATATTGCACCTACTTCAAAGGACATTCAAAATGGAATGTTCTACCTTGCATGAGTGATAAAAATTAAGATAGATTTGGAGAAAATAACCATTGATGATTTATTGAACATTTCATTAATATACCCTTTTCCTAGAACTATCATAGCTTTGATATTACTTGAATTAATTTTCTCACAATTTACAACAAATGAGACCCTTTACTTATCACAAAAAGAGAATTTATATAGATAATTCTTCACTCTATATCACTTGAGCTTAAAAGTTAATTCTCACCTGAAACATTTTGAAACACCAAGTGCAAGGCTTGTGTACCACACTTTTTTCCTTAAAAAAGGAGAATGCATCTCTTTTATGAGTGAAATAGATTGTGATTAGGAACATAACATTTTAATAAATTATGCTTTATAAATTTAAACCTTTTAATAAATAAAGTCGTTTTTTTAATATAGAATATTTTTCATAAAAATGGTTTTTTATTAATTA
>APFE031626516.1:0-17934 GCA_000404065.3 Pinus taeda | reverse complement strand
CCACCCATTTTTTTTAGGGAAGGGGATTTGTATCTCATGTACTCATATTATTGTATTCAGTCTTGGCTCATGTTTTTCCAAGTGCATTATATATATGGGACACATTTTATTATTTTATGGCTATGTTATGCCAACATGTCATGTATCATTCAGCATGTACTTCATTGCTCAGTTTTATATTTCTAGGTGAACCATTATTTTTGCACTAAGTTATCTCGGCGGGTATGGGTATGCCTCCCCCACCTGAGTGAGGTCTAGTACCACAACATAAAAGGAGACTTGCATTAGTCTCGTCCCTTTGTCCCTATCCTCTCTCACATTCAACTTCATTGGTCTCTCTCTCTCTCTCTTTCTCTCTCTCTCTCTCTCTAACTCCCCTATGTTGCCTAGTGATTGTGTCTTTACAATGTACTTTAGTCATACATTTTACTCCTAACACTGGTACATTGGGGGGCAATTTGTTATCACAAAAAACTGATCATCTAGCCTAATTTACTAGATGGATCGAAGTACACCATGTGAAACCAATTTTACCATAGTAAAATTTCTTTCACTATGAGAAATTACTTAATAAACAACATTTTTTAAGTAATTTATAGTTAAACCCATGAAGAATAATTAAATAAATCACTATTTATTTGATTTTATCTAGGAATAAATAATTAAACCATTGATTTATTATTATTCATTGTCATATTTGACACAATCATGAAAAATAAATAGATAAATCACTATTTGTCTTATTTTCTCTGAGAATAAGTAACTAAACACTAATTAATTATTATTCTTTGTTAAATTTGACTAAATCCCTTAGGAATAATTAAATAAATCCTTATTTGTTTATTATTCCTTAACTAATTCCTTGAGATGATGAATAAATCATTTATTTATTTATTATTTCTAAATAAAAGTTCAAATACTTTTTCCCTCCTAAACAAATATAATAAAATATTCCAAGTGGTTATTCCAAGAATGGGATCAATAATATTTTATTATTTCCAATTATTCGAAACAACTCAATATTTTGTTATAAATAGAAGGGATTTCCATTCATTATTCACTTTTAATTATTTTCATTGTTGCACTCATTGTTGTAACTGTGATTATTTTCATTGTCACACACCATATTTTTCATTGGGTTTATGCATTATAGAGGAGAGAGACTCTACACAAGATGAAGACATATGAGGATAGCGAAGAACCCATCCCATAGAGGGGGACTGGTAACATTTATTTGTTCCCTTCATAGGTGTTATATTAAAACTATTCTTTACATATCTGGTTTCCGTTGGATGATTGGAGTTATTACTCTTTCTTTTTGTTGTTTAACTATGATTGTGGCATAGATCTGGACTTTGGCAGGTTTTGTTTCTATCAGTTGCTACTGATCTACAATGTTTAGCGGCCATTTATATTGTTGAGTTTCTTAGTCATCCACAATATTAAGTGGGTTCTTTTCGTAGATCTTTGAGAAGAAAACACTACAACAGTTAGTGTCCTAAATAATCCAGTCGTTCCATCTCGGTATCCATCTGTTCTACTATCGATTCATCCTGCTGAGCAAGTTCCTGTTCCTATGGCTTCTCACCGTGTTCTTCATCTTCCGTTGGTGGATCTGAGTCTTCAACTTGTATCAACGCAGTTTTCACTATCTATGCGCCTTGCACTTCCTCCTAATCCTATTCCTGTTGCACTTCTTTCTCTCTTCTACATAGCTCTTGTTCTTTTTTCAGCTTCTGGTCTACTTCCTGCAACTTCCTCTCCATCTCTTCTAGTGTTTTCTTATCTCTCCTTTTCGTTGCTCCTCTTTTGTCGCGTTGTCACCTCTTTTCTTCTATATCCAAAGCTACTCTTTCAATAAGTGGATCCTCCTTAAACTTGTAGCTTTGCTCCACCTCTGCGCTTTTAGAAATCTTCCTCTTGCCTTTTCTTGCATAGGTTTGCTTCCTGCTGCTTCTTTCATTGCTGATCCCTGTGGTGTTGTTGGCTTGAGTGCTACTAGCCATTATACTACCACACTGACCAGTTCATTGAGCCTAGAGGAGTTATAACAATATCTCCAAGGGCATTCCCCTAGCTAATGACATGCCCCACGTATCAAAGGATAGTACACTCTCAGACAATGGTCCCTACATAATCCATGCAAATCATATGGATTGAAACTCTTGTTGTAGAAATTAAACTTCTTGAAGACCTCGACCTTGGAATTTGCTTCTTTCAAACTCTGGATCACGTATAACCCAATTCGCAAAGGAAGCATAGGCCATGGTTCCTTCCTCTTCCTGTGCAATCCAGCTAATAACCTTGTCGAGATGTGGTATGAAACTTCCTGCATGACCATCTTGTTTGTGGATAACTTTGGCAACAAATGTAAAGCCTTCTTTGTGTTGTACATCTTGATGAAGGTGTCATCAGGTGAGGCATACCAATCTGCAATGTTAAGCAATGCCTCCATTGCTACATGTAAGGTAGATCTTGTTCAAAGATCATCAGGTATAGAGAGGAAGCGAAGTAGTCAGATAGTCTATCCACGATTCCTCGGTAGTTACACTCTAAGAGTAACTTGCAATATACATTCACAATATTCTCTGAAGGTGTCCATTCCCAACCCACGATAGGAAACTGATAATGGGCATAGATTCAATCGAGAAGGTATGCGAGCATGAAGAATCATTCTTGTTGATCCTTGGGCAGACTCCAGGAATTTGATACATGCACTTTTAGCTGGAGAGTCAACATGTCAGACCAATTGAAAGGTTTTCCTTCACTTTCCAACTGATCTAATAGAACCACCCAACTCTACGACAAGGTCTTTGTACTCTCTTAGCCATACAAGCAACCTAAAAAGATGACCAAGAGTTCGTGGGCCTTTCTAAGTGTCTTTATCTTATAGATATGGTTGAGTGTCATCCTAAGCTTTGATGGCTCCCTTACCCAACACTTCAATATGTCTCTTGTGTTCGCGCTATTGTTGGTAGTGTAGAACAGTGCATCCATCCTATTCATTGACTACAACAAATGATACATATGTTGATAATCTTATGTCCTGAAGGTAGAAATCTCTACTCCAGTGACACTACTCAATATCATCATCTTAGGATCAGTGTGTGAGACAATTTAGTGGATCATGTCTACGCATGGGAATACGAGATACCTACATGCAACCTTGTAGAAACCTTACTTATGAATGTTGAAATAAACCTGTTGGTCCTCCAGATTATCCTCAAAGCTACCTGCAAATATGTTATTGATGTCTTGCCATGTGATCTTGATGTCTTTCTCAATGAACATATGTTTGTTTGCATAGATGGGAAAGCTCATAGACAACTGTTCAACCACATCTCCAGTACTGCTTTCAACTATGTCCTTTGATCCAAATCTCTTCGAGGCCATGTTACATGTACTGCTGAGAAGATACTTAATACTTATTGTACCTGGAGGTCGAGAAGACACCCATGACAAGCCAATATCAGCTAAAAAACAGAAATCAACTTGGGAATCAATCATGCAGTAAACTCGGTGACTGCAGGGCAAGATTGTGCAATATTGATTCTAAGAGGTTGGAAGAATGTCAACTAGAACTATGCATTACACAGTATTAGCTGCCAATGAGGCATGATGTTGACTGGAGCTGCGCAAAGTGTGGTCTAGAGAGGTTGACTGTGGAATGGAATTGCATAATGTGTAGTCTAATCAAGATGGGTTGCTCGCTGGAACTGCACATCCCACAGTTCCATTGAGCGGGACTGGGACACTACCTCCCAGGATTGCAAAGAACATAGCTGGGAGCCAGTGTGAGCAATCTTTGTGCAATTACTGGAGGCAAGGCAAAGACTTGACTTCCAAGAATGTGCATTACATGCTAGGAGAAGCAAGATCTGGGCCAAGGAAGCCCAGATCTGCCCAAGGGAAACTTGAAAATGAGAAAGACTGAATGAATGTGCAAAGATGGTACAAATCCGAGTGAATTGACATGCTGAAATCCAATCAAGTGCATAAATCAGTCAAACGAGAAAACAACAAATCTCATGAAGGGAGTTGCCGCAATGACGACTGTTAGTGCCGAAACATGGTTATCCATGCGACACTTAGAAAATGCAATGAAAAACTTGAAACAACACTTCTATAACTTAAAACACATTGAAATGAAAGAGGCCATTCAATAAAACATCGAAAGCATCAGTCACACAAGCCAAGAAATCAAAAGTGGTAAAATACACGAAAAGCAAAACTTACCCAGAAAAGTTGCACCAATTGTGTCGAAGGTTCTTAGATGCCTCAAGAATGCCAGATCTTCAAGATCGAATGTGAAGAATGATCTTTGGGGCATCCATTAAATAGATTTGTTAGATTTAGGGTTTATGAATCGCATACCACAAATCTAGGAAAAAGTGACACTTGGCGGGAAGTTTCTAAAATCGACTACCTTTTTTTTTTTTTTTTAGAAAAATCTGCCATGCATGCAAGGAAGAATTGTGTTGTTCTAGAGCAAACCGGGCAACCTATTGGCACATGCAATAGGTAGCTACTAAGGGGAAGCTTCTGCGTTGTTTCTGGGTTGAATGGCCCCGACTATCTCACCAATTCTGCACAATTTTCTAGAGAAAGGTTGTTGGCCTGCTTTGCATATTTCTAGAGAGCAATGTTGACATACTACTCTGTGCAATTTTATAGAGAAAGGTTGGATGGTCTGCTCTGCGCAATTTTCTGGAACAAGGATGGTTGGGATTCTCTGCACAATTTATGAGTGCAGTGTAGCTACTGGGCTACTCTGTGCAATTCCTAAGTGCAAGGTAGCTGACCTCTAGGATGGCGCAGTTTCCTAGACAACACAAGACCGATTGTGAACCAAGTGTCAGGTCAGCTTGTGGTTAGTTGATAGAATGAGTAAGTGAACACAAGATATTAAGCGAAAGATAAAGTCAAAAGAAGAACAAGTACCTAAGCAGTGCAAGATGGCTACGAAGATTTCAAGGATGGAGGCTCCAAAATGTAGCGAAGGGAAAATTTTAGAGGGTGGTTGTAGCCCCTACAACAGAATGGTTGACTTCAATCAATATGTTTAATCATATGATTGTTGGAATGTATAGATATGGATATTCTACTAAAGACCCTTGAGCACCTAATGATGTAAGGCCTCATTTCCAATACAATGTAAAATTGGTGCAATCAATCATATGTGAAACTTTAGGAATTAAATCCCACTTTCTTATGGTTATCTCAAAAAGGTACCATGTTAATTTATTGGAATGAATGCTAAATACTCAGGGTGGTATTTAGAGGCTTGCATGTAGTTATTATAGTGAATATGAATCAGAGATGGCTATGCAATCCTTCTTCACGTGATAGTATGTTGAGAGTACACACACACACACAGACATATATGAGTGCCTACAAGATTTAATAAGTAGTTTGAACCCTGTAAACATAAATTTGATTATATTCCATGTTGGAGTATCACATAAGAAGATTAATTCAATGCAGTCATGATTTCATTGCACAAACAGTTTTGTCATAATTTCTCTGCACTCTAACATAACATTTCACCTGCAAGGCAATTAGATGCATGCAACAAAATGGGTAGGAAAATAATACATTCAAATGAATGTTGTGTTTGTTGAAAACTATTAAATTTGAACTTTATGAGACATGATATTAAATTCATGCAAAACATCCCCAAGAAAATAGCCAAAAGGATGGTTTAGAGAGAATTTTCACTGGTTAGTCACAATCTAGTTGCACAAAAACATGCTTCTCAAGTCATAGAAACAAGATAACTCTAAAACTTGAAAGACAATTTCAAATTCTTCTTTTATCTATTTGGGTGATTTCCTCTTTGTTATATCTCTTTCCTATTTCTCATATGTTTAGGTGATGCAATCACTACATAGAATTCAACGCACAACTTTGAAACTATGCTTCCACATCCACATATCACATCACTCTACTCAATTATGGTGTTGTTCCCTTTCCTGGATCATTACCTCTGCTAGCTAAAAGAGGTGGAGCTAGGACCCCTAGAATCCTTGTTTTGGCAAGAATATCTGGGTTTGTCCCATGAGAAACCTCCTCAAGCCTTGGAATCTAGCTAGGGGGTGATAGTTGTAAGAGATACCTACATACATTATGTTGATGGTTGGGTGAAAAGTTAGAGTCTCCATCACATTTTCCAGATCCCTCATTAGAGATAAGTATTTCCTCATACCTTTGTGTCATTAAACATCGTTCATTGAACTTCATAGCTTGGTTTCAACATCTGGATAATTTTTAGGCTTTAGTTGTGAATGTAAATAACTTTATGTTGACCTACAAGGTTATTAACATGTCCTGAAGCTATAGGGAATAGAATCTTGCATGGTTGATTGAACATGGCTGACATTTGCACTAAAATTCAAGGTTGCATTGTTGAATAAAGTTAATTGAATAGGAAAACATTGTTTCAGGAATAATAGGGTATTGATACTCTCACTGCTTACAACTAAAGGAGTTTCTAATGTGTCCTTCGATGTTGTGATGTTAGTTGTCATTTAAGTGCATAACATAGTGATGATATAGGCTCTCACTTGGTGCTATGAATGAGAGGCACACTCCTACCTGTTGATATAATAGTACCTTTGTAACCCTTTGCACCATGTACCAGTAAAGTTGATACATGCTTTACCAATCACAAGGATTGTATTTTATATATTTACCCATCATAGTTGTGTTTATTTTAAATTAAAATAGTGCTTGAATTGTTGATATAAATCTGAATGAAATATGAACGCATGCCTAAATGGCATGTGTGTGATATACAAAGGCATGGGTCTTAGGAAACCATGAATAAAATTAATAGAATAGTCGATATGTCACATGGTTACTCCAATTTCCATGAATGTTTGACTGTAGTTAATATGTTTAATCATATGATTGCTAGAATGTGTAGATATGGCTACTATACCAAAGACTCTTGAGTACCTAAGGTTGTAAGGCCTCATTTCCAATATAATGTAAAATTGGTGAAATCAATCATATGTGAAACTCTAGGGATTAATTCCCACTTTTCTATGGTTATGTGGGAAACATACCATTTTAATTTATTAGGCTGCATGTTAAATACTCAAGGTGTTCTTTATGGTCTTGCGTGTAGTTATTACTAATCCAGGTGGATATTGATGGCCACTAGCCTATTCCACTTGGACCCTCACCATATATATATATATATTGGTAGTTTTTTGGGTCCTAAACTTTTGGAGTTGTTTTTAGGCCCTACACGACGTTTTTTTTTTTGTTTTTTGTTTTTTTTTGGAAAAATTCCTTTAGCAATTTTCAAGGAAGTCATATTAGAAGTTATATTTCTCAGAGAGATCTTTCCAATGAGGTATCATACATGTCAAATGGATATAATATGACCAAGTTATGGCCCTGAGAATTTGGATGTCCAACTAACCCCAATGGGGCCCATAAACTCTTGGTGTTACATCTCCTTGGGTTAGGGTTTTGTCTTATTGTTCAATAATAAAAAGGCCCTTGAGCCTCCTTGTAACTCAGTTCAGAGGCAAGTAGCTGCCACATCTCTTCTCAGAGATAAGCTACCATCCCCCGAGCTAGTCTTATTTCCATTCTATTTGTAAGCATATTTCAGTATTTGATATTAATGAAATGAAGCGTTATTTCTGTTGCATCTCTATATTTATGGTTATATATGTAATTTGTTGTGTTCTTGTTTAAATCTGGATCAATGGTATCAAAGCAGTTTTCCCTTTCTCTATTTTTCTTTGCATATCCCCAACAAGGTTGAGATATAAGGAGTTAGGGCTCGATCTGGTTGAACCTTTGCAAGATCAGCTTCACAAACCTTGCCAACCGCCCATGCAGGAAGAAAAGAAAGATGAGGGAGTAGAAGATCCGATAAAAATATTGCTTGAGGAGGCCCTCGAGAAATAAAGGAATGTGATGATGGATAACTTTGCCCAAATCCTTCAACGGTTGCCCATCGGCAGTGCATCCACATCCGACAGTGACTTTGGAGGCTCCACACCTTTTAAGGTACAAGTAAACTTTGACATTCCCATATTTGAGGGCCAAATAGATGCAGATCCTCTAGATAAATGGTTAAATCTGCTAGAATGATATTTTTCTACTGATGATTTTTTTGGCGAGAAAAGATTACTTTTGCTCTTCTCAAAGCCACCCCCCACGTCAGGCACTGGTGGGAAACCTACTGTGACTAGAAAGATGAAAGTATGACCTCACTATTTTCAGTTTCTCCCACTTGGAATTCATTCCGAGATGCCATGAAGGATCATTCCTACCCTGTCGAGAGCTATGAGGACAAATACATAAAGTGGACCACACTGTGGCAGGGAAGGGACCAAGATGTGCTAGAGTTTACCATTGTTTTTCATACCCTTCGCACGAAGTTGGGTATTAAGGATTCTGAGAAACATTTGGTACTCAAGTATCGTGGCTTCCTACATAGATACATCTAAGATGAGATGGAGTTCCTAGACATCTCCTCACTTGGCACGATGTACCAATACACTATCAAGATCGAGAAGAAATTTAAACAGAAGAAGTGATACTTTGGATCTGCAAATCCAAAGCAAGGGAAATATGCTCCAAAACCACAGAACAAAGGACAAAGCCAAGGCGGTATGACCCAAGACAACCCACCAAAGCCAAAAGAAAAGGACTACACTGCGAAGCTGAAGAAGGACACGGGAAAGTGGTGTGAGTTCCAAAGAGCTCCACTCACAACACAAGTGAGTGTCAGGGCAAGCAGTCACTCGTGGCCGAGCTGAAGGCTTCGGAATCAGATGCATGTTCTGATTCTGAGTCAGAACCAAAAAAGGGGAATGACAAAGGAAAGCAGATTATTGATGTGAAGCCTAATGTCATTGTTGCGACCATGAAGATCCAGAAGGAGGAACCCAAAGATCCAGAGGTTGAGGAGCATCTCTTTCACTACCATATGTGGGTCAAGGGTTCCCCGCTACAGTTCATTGTCAACAACGGGAGCCCAAAGAACCTCATTGCAACAATGATCGTGAAGCAGTTGCGCTTACTGACCACATCACACCCACAACTGTACACCATTAGGTGGCTCCACCAAGGGTAGGATCTTCACGTGAGCCAACAGTGCCGCCTTCCATACAATGTCAAGCCTTTCATAGATTAGGTATTATGTGAAGTTTCTCCCCTTTATGTTTGTGATGTATTATTAGGCCAACCATACTTGTGGAAGTGACATGTTGTGTATGAGTCAAGGCCTTGCATTGTATTGTTACCTTGGGAAATAAGTTGTACAAGATACTAGAGGTAGCACTGCCTACCGCCATCTCTCTAGTTACTATAAAGAAATGCAGTAAGCTCATTTCCAAAACCAAGAAATTTGTTTCCGTGATGATACACCCTCAAGTATAGATGAAGATGGTGACCATGACCTCTAGATAGGGCCCCTCCGCATGACAACAATGGATGGAAAATTTCATAGAGGAGTACGAGGACATCTTCACCTCCCTCGCAGGGGTGCCTCTGCACTGTCACGTCAAGCACTCCATCAATATGACCCCAAGTGTGTCATTGCCCAATGGACTAATCTATCAGCGCTCCATTATGGAGAATGATGAAATCAAGAGGAAGATTTAGGATCTGTTGCAGAAATGTCACATCTGTTCAAGTTCACCACCTTGTAGGAGCCTGATTGTGTTGGTACTGAAGAAGGATGGGACTTGGAGACTTTGTATTAACTATTAGGCGCTGAACAAGATCACTGTCAGGAATAGGTACCTGATCCCATAGATTGATGACCTTCTGGACCAAGTCAAGGGGGACAAATATTTCAGCAAGATCGACTTGAAGTCCGGATATCACCAGGTACTAGTCGAACCCTCCAATGTGTGGAAGACTGCCTTCAAAACTAAGGAGGGCATTTCTGAATGGTTGGTTATGCCTTCTGGGTTGATGAATGCTCCTGCAACCTTTATGAGACTGATGGATGAGATCTTGTGACCATTCAACAACTCATTTGTAGTGATATACTTGGATGACATCCTGATCTTTAGCCAGAGTTAGGAAGAGCACCTCCACCACGTCTGACAGGTTCTCCAAACACTACGACAACACAATTTGTGTGCCAAATTGAAGAAATACAATTTTGGCATGACCTAGGTTCAGTATATGGGATACATTATTGATGAACAGGGGGTGCATGTGGATCCAACTGAGATCCAAGTCATTTGGGATTGGCCAGCCCCAACCACTTTGATAGAGCTTTGAAGATTTTTGGCTCTTGACAATTTCTACCACACGTTTGTGTTGGGGTTCTCTCATATCACTTGGCCCTTGATTCAAGTCACCAAGGGAGGAGTGAAAGCAAAACTATTTTGGTCTGAATCTCAACAAAAGGAATTCGTAGAGTTGAAACATCACCTCTGATTTGCACCAGTGCTCACATTACCAGACTTGCAACAACCATTTGAGATCGAGACAGATGCCTCTGACTATGCTATTGGGGCAGTCCTTACTCAACAAGGGCATCCAGTGGCATATAACAGCAAGACACTTTCAGACATAGTCCAATATTATCCCGCTTATGAAAAAGAGATGTATTCCATTGTGCATGCCTCTCAACAACGGAAGCATTACATTTTGGAGAAGCAAACAATCATCCACATAAACCACTAGCCCCTATAGTTCATACAAACACAAGGGAAGTTGCAGAATAATCGCCATCAGAAGTGGTCCACATACCTGCAACAGTTCCATTTGAATATCAAGCACAAGAAGGGTAGCACCAATAACGTTACAGACTACCTCACTCAACCACCGATCATGGCGTTAACCACCATGCTCAACTCTTGTGGGCACAAGACTTTTGATTGGCCACATCTCTACAAAAGAGACCCAGAATTCAACCACACATACCATACACTCCTGGAGGGTCAAAAAGTTCTAGATTTTCACCTCTATGATCCTATGTTATGCCACCTATGACACCTTTGTGTTCCTTCAAGCGAGCATGCCAAGATGATTTGGGAAGCACACTACAGTCAGGCCACTAAACATTTCAAGTTTGAGAAAATGGTGGAAGTAATGCAGAAGTATTTCTATTGGCTTAATCTTCGGCAAGATGTCGGGAAGTACATTAGATCCTGCACTTTTTGCGCCATTGCCAAACTGACCATCAACAAGCAAGGCCTCTATACTCCATTGTCTACCCCTAGTTGACCTTGGAAATCCATCTCCATCGACTACATGTTGGGCCTTCCTTCTACTAAGCATGGAAAGTACTATGTTTTGTGGTCATTGAGAAATTCTCGAAGATGGCCATTATGGTGGGATGCAAGAAGAATATCATAGCAGAATCCACTGCTAAACTATTCTTTGAATAAGTGTGGGTACACTTCGGATCCCACAGCCTATCATCTTAGATTGGGTTGTAGGTTCCTCAGTATATTTTGGTCTAGTCTCTAGTTGATGCTGGACACCAAGCTCATGAAGTCCACAACTTTCCATCCCCAAATGGATGGCCAAATAGAATTCGTCAACAGGATGATCGTACACATTCCGTGCATGTACAAGTCAAAGCATCTATGCACATGGGATGAGAGCCTCCCCTATGTCCAGCACAACTATAGCTGAGCTCTCCACAACTTGACTGGCCACAAACCTTTTCAAGTGGGCTTGGGATTCCAACCACTATATGATGTGGCCATACTATTTGTCAGGACTCAAGTAGATTTGACTCATGTCTAGTTCGAAGCCAAGGAAAATAGCTTCATTGAGAACATTCAACACATCTTCCAACAGGTCCATGAGATATTGGACAAAGCCAATGCTAAGTACAACCAGTGACATGATCAACATTGGGTGCCACACAAGTTCTAGGTGGGCGACAAAATTTGGCTACATTTGCATAAGGAGCGCCTCACTAGGCCCCACCACAATATTCGCCTGCTTTGATATAGGCCATACACCATCACCAAGGTTGTGGGAGATAATGCTTTTGAGCTCAACATTCCCCCATTCCTTGGCCTACACCCAATGTTCAATGTGGATTTCCTTCAGCCATGCTTTCCACCATTACTAAACACATCCGACATTGCAGAACAACTCACAGCAACAGAGTTAAATCCAAACTACATGGAAAAAGATGAAACTGATTGGATCATGGACACATAGATCAAGAACACTCACCAACAGAAGATCTAGTTGTATCGAGTTGTCGATTATGACCAACTCCTGCACGAAGGCAAATGGCTCACCAGGGACCAAGTTTAGTAGAAGTTTCCTCATCTCATGGAGGAACTCAACTCAATGGAGACCATTGCTTCCTAATGAGGGAGGACCGATCTAGGTGGATATTGGTGGATACCTGCCTATTCAACTTAGAACCTCACCATTGTTCTTTCAATTTTTTTTAGTTTCCTTAATTGTAGCATAATTTACTATTTTTGGCAGTTTTTTCGGGTCCTGACCTTCTGAAGCCGTTTTGGGGCCCTTAATGATGTTTTTTTAGCAAAATGCCTCTAAGTATTTCAATAGAAATCACCTCAATAGTTGTAGTCCTCAGAGAGACCTTTCCAACGAGGTATCATACGTGTGAAACTGAGATAATATGACCAAGTTATGACCCCGGGGAGTTGGTTTCCCAGCTAACCCCAACGGGACCCGTAAACTCTTGGTGTTACATCAACTCGAGTTAGGGTTTTGATTGTTTAGGGTTTTCTCTTATTGTTCAATAATAAAAAGGACCTTGAGCCTCATTTTAGCTCAGTTCAAAGGCATGCAGGCACCACATCTCTTCTCAGAGATAAGCTACCATCACCTAAGCTAGTCTTATTTCCATTTTGTTTGTAAGCATATTTCAGTATTTGATATTGATGAAATGAAGTGTTATTTCTATTGCATCTCTATATTTATGGTTATATCTGTAATATTTTGTGTTGTTGTTTAAATCCGGATCAATTACAGTGAATATGAATAAGAGATGGCTATGGAACCTTTCCTACAATGATATTATATTATATATATATATATATATATATTATAATATATATATATATAATATATTATATATATATATTATATATATTATATTATTACTAGATATATAAGCACTACAGGTTTAACAAGTAGTGTCAACCCTTAACGAATTTTATCATATTTACTTGGATATCACTTAAGAAAATTAATTGAATGTAGTCATGACTTCATTGTGCAAACAATTTTGTCGGAATTTGGCTACCCTCCTACCCAACATTACACCTGCAGGGAAATTAGATGCATGCAACAAAATGGGTAGGATTAGAATACATTTAAATGAATTTTTTGTTTGTTTCAAACTATCAAAATTTGAACTTAATGAGTCATAAGATTAATTCATGCAAAACATCCCCAAACCAATAGCCAAAAGGATTGCTTAGAGAGAATGCTTAGTGACTAGTCACAATCTAGTTGCACAAAAACATGCTTCTGAGGTCATAGGAACAATATAACTCTAAAAATTAAAAGACAATTCCAAACACTTATTTTATTTCCTTGGGCGATTTTCTCTTCGTTATTTCTTGTTCCTACTTCTCATATGTTTATGTGACACAATCACTACATAGCATTCAACACACAACTCTAACACTGTGCTTCCACATCCTCATATCACATCACTTCTACTCAATTGTGTTTTTGTTTACAATAGTGTCGTCCAATTCCACTAATGATTGTGGTGATTTTGCTAGAAACTCCCTTTAGTACATCACAATTTTTTGGCTTGACCAACTTTACTAGAAGATGAATGTATTGTGCCTCTAGGGCCCTAATCTTAACGCTGAAATAGATTAGCCAATGAATTACCATTTCACTAGAATCCACTCTTCAATGTAACTGTAGAGAGTACCTTGGTTGTTGATGAAAATCCATAAAATTTTACAGTTTCCCTCTAGAGTTTAGCCTCATCCAGACCTTCACTTGTGTGATGTTCCAATGTTATTTTAGTATTGTTTATAAAGATCTTGTTTTTCCTGTGAAAGTTGGCATCCCCTAAAGGTTAGACAAGAAAGTGTGTTGGAATTTTTGGATGGATATGAGATTCGAGAGTATCATAATAATATGAAATAGATTTAAGTGTTAGTAAATAATATTTTAAAATTGATATTTACATATTAATACTCCTATGTTGTTAAAAAAGATAAACTTCATTAGTCAATAATGTGGAAAAGTTTAATAATATCTTTACCAATGATTTTTTTTTGAAATAGATACTTAGTCTCCTATCCTACTTTAGTTTTTGTGATCCTTCGAGTGAAAAGGGACCTTTTGTAAAGAAATATTTCCTCTGTGACATATCATGCTTGTAATTTAATCATAAATATGAAGATTAGTTTTACTTAAGTTTCATATTTGGTAGTTCCAATAAAGGGAAATGTTTAGTTAGGTTGCATTGTTTATCCTATTTAGATAGGATTTAATTTTGATGATAGTGTTTTGGTCACTAGTATGAACATGCTTAGTGGAGAAGCCTTGGTGTCATTCTTCTGAATATGCATTATAACTCTTTGTAAAATATACAATGTTAAACTATAATTTTCACTTCGTTGGTCTCATTGTGTGCTATTTGGATTTCTATTGAGGTTTCCTACATTGTTCTTTCAACATAAAGTAGAAAAGGAATATTTCCCCTTTGCTATATCATGGGGATGCTTGCAAGCCATAAGAAACACATATATTTAAGCTTGAGCTTAATTTAGGGTACAAGTTAAGAAAGAAGATACGTGGAAAACGAGCTTCCAAACTTTACCATGGTTGTATGGATATTGGTAATGGAATTTGAATTCACTAATGCACCAAATAAATTCCATAGATTGGTGAATCATGTATTAAGAGATTATCTCGGTTATTTTCTCATTGTGTATTGTGATACCATTCTCCTCTATAGCAAAATATGGACATAACATTTATAATATGTCAAAGTTGTATTATGAAAAGATGTAAGAGACAAGTAACCTTTGATGAATTTGAAGAAGAGTTTATTTTCCATGGACTTCATAACTTATTTGGGCTATATGGTAGGTGTATATGGATTTTATATCAAGCTAGAGATGATACAAGTCGTAACTAAATTGTCAATGCCAACCTATCTCAATGACCAATTGCAAGTCTACCTCACATTGCTTTGACATCTCATTGTGTTTTAATTCTTTAACCAAGGAAAATGAAGACAATAAATGGGAAGATGAAAAATGATCTTTTGATGAACCCAAGACACAAATCTATATTGCACCTAGGCTAATAGTGCTAGAAAAACTGCCATTAGAAGTGGAGTCTGATATTGATATGTCCCAAGGGATCTATGTTTAGTGGTGCAACACACACTTGAAGACATTCTTTGAAGTGATGATCAAGTATCCAACTATAAGAAGTTGCATGGAATTGTGGATACTATAGTGACAATATATCTTAGCTAAGGGGTTGAATTACAATGATTATTTCAACAATGATACTAAGTACAAAGACTCAAGTGCCCTCACACTAGATGATACCTCCCTTTCTCTAATTGTGATGGAACCTCCCTCAAGGTCGCAGGGTTGAATTTCCCTAGGCATGAGTGGAATTATGTTAATGAAAATTCCCTAAGGTAATATGCCCCATGGTACCATGTGAGTGCCACGAGGAATGATTAAGAGAGCTTACAAAATGAAGATGGAAACCCAAGGATGAGATAAATTTTGACCCCAAAATGTGAATAGAGAAGAGCCATTGGCACATCAAAAAAGTAATTGGGTTCTTGGCATTACAGTTGCTTAGGTATCTCGAAGAGGGTTTCTCCACTACTTCCATTTCATTCAAGCCTTCCATGCCTATGAGGCGGCCATAAGTTGATCAAAATCAAGCTAAAAATGAAGTCCTAGTGATATTAGAGTGGACAGTAGAAAATCTGCGAAGGTTTCATGGTTGTAACAAATGTAAACCCTAAACCTAGCTCATAAGAGTTGAAGAGCGCTATTTCGCTAAATCTCTATTATATTAGTCTTAACTCTTACTAGTTGATTTGATTAATTAATTAATTAAGCCCCATTCTTTTCTTTATATATATAACATTAATATAACTGTATATATAATACATATACCATTAATATGAAATTACATATAGTATTATTAATATGACATTATATATAATATTTATATACAATTACATTTTATTTATTTATTTATTATTATTATTATTATTAATTATATTTAATATTGAAAATAAGAAATAAAAAAATGATCCAGTTATATATTATAATAAAACATTATATATATAAAAAAATCTCTAACTCCATATCATCAACATTATATAAAAGACTAAAAGATTATATATATAAAAACCTTCTAACTCTATATCATCAACGTTATATAAAATATTAAAACATTATATATAAAAAATCTGTAACTCTATATCGTCAACATCATATAAAAAAATAATGAAATATGGCACATGGCCTCCATGCGGGCCGCCACTGGATGAGAAAGCAGAGCGAGCTGCGGCGAGGGTTCTACCATCGTACCATCTGTGGTTCTCCCATATATCATTTAGATTGGAGCTGATTCAGTCACTATTCATGTTGCTCTCCCTTCCTGCTATCGGTATGGAACGTGCTTCTCCCATATCTCACGCTTCTACCATCGGTGGTTCTCCCATATCTCACGCTTAGTAAATTGGAGATTCATTCACTATTGATGTTTATATCTCACGCTTAGTAAATTGTAAATTCATTCACTATTGATGTTTGTAGCTCTCCCTCCCTGCTATCGGTCTTACTGGCCCACCTTATGGCTTGGTCATATCGAACCTTAATCGAGTCTCCAAGTTTGGTCAACGGAAATGAATGAATGAGGTAATCCGTTTTCTTGATTTTCTTTGGAGCAGAAGGACGATTTTGACATTTTGATATGCATGTGGCCGATGAATTGAAAGTGGAGTTGCACAGGTGATTGTTTTCTTTTTCACCGCCTTTACGAATTCGGTGATCTTCTGTTGTTGTTGTTGTTACGATGTTCATTTGAAAAATTCAGAGAATTGTAAGTTGATTTCACCTAATTACTGGGCAGTGCAGTCATGGTAGATACAGAGAGCAGCAGGTGCGAGACGTTATTGGCATTCAAACAGGGTGGCAGCGGTCTAATTTGAGTTGATACGCTTTCAAAACCTGCCCATATCTTGCCTGGTATGTGTATTCTTTGTAGTCGCACATGAGAAAGTGCCATATTTGAGTCTAGTGACCATGACTGCTGAGAGTAATTTGTATTTTCTTGTTTTTCTCCCGTTTACTGCAGGAAGACCAGGCAAATTCTCACAATTACGGCTTTCTGCGAATCTTTTAGCCGCGCTGTGTTTGGGTAATAGGTGTTCGGGTAATAGTCAGTAACTTAATCCTCCTGTGTTCCCGTAATGCATATGCGAATAGAATTACCGCAACCATTAATGTTATGTTCATTATCATAATATACCTATATTTTCGCTTATCAGTGTTTCCTATAGGGTTTGTTAATAACTTCTCTTATGTCATATGGACGGGAAATATTTTTTATCAACGCGTATTCATAGGTGAGTTAGTCCGTATCAACGCGCTAGTGATACCTCGGTTATTCGCAGGATACGCTACCAGATATGCCAAATGCCTCCGCCGTTACGCAATTTTTGGCTAACGCGAACTATTTCCGGTAGGCATCTCCTTGAATACGCGAGTTCATTTATGCCTATCCGAGCATTTTTCGCCAGATATGATAGGTCTTTCTCTGCAATGCGTGTTAGTTAGGGCCAATATGCGGGTTATCTACCTGAAAAGCGACTTATCGCCAATGGATACGCGACTTATCTTGCCGTATACGCGCGTTATCTTGCCGGAGATAACCGGAATGATACGTCGGAGATAACTGGAATGATAAGTCGCATTATCCGGCAGTAACCGGAAT
>APFE031626509.1:0-11509 GCA_000404065.3 Pinus taeda | reverse complement strand
TCCTGGAACTCTTCTGAAACTAGAATAAAGCTAAAGTCTTCTGCTAGAGAAAGTGTCCCCAATTCTATTCCTAGAATTCTTCCGAAACTGGCAAGAAGCTGAAGTCTTCTGCGAGAGGAAGTGTCCCAAATTACCAACTGAAGTCATGCTCAAGGGCATCTTTGTCTCTGGCTATAACTGTGAATCTGATATGGCAGGTTGTGGCTCAGGCTCACTTGATGTGGATTTGAAGCTTGTAGATGACCATCATTTCCGCCTTGTCAGATACAAGGTGAGATGATGGAGGAAAATCAACTACAAGATTGTTCAATACACTAGAACAAGTTCTAACATCTGACTAGAATATCTTCTTGGCTGTTGATGCCCATTGCCAAGAAGCGATCCATTTAAGATGAATCTTTGTTCTTGGATGAGGTTTGTTTTTGAAGCATTTGTTTGAAGAATGGTTGGTTTTATGAAAGTGGTTACATGGTGAAAATCAAAACAGTGATCTTTCAAATGGCCAACTCGATTACAGTGTTGGCATTTTACAATTTGTTGTTGTGGAAGAGGGGCAGAATCTGGAACCACTGAAGGTGAATTGTCATGAGGAGCAGGTGAAGATGAACCATCCTGAAGAAATACAACACTTTGAAATTGGATTGGCTTTGAGTAGTCTGGAATATGAAAGAACACGTCTTTGTCATATCCAAGGCCATTTCTATGCTTGTTGTGTACAAGCTGGTCCCAAGGTCTGATGATAGGCTTGGGAAGTAAAAACTAAACTTCTACATTTGCATGCAAATTTGCTTCTAAAATGAGCACTGGATCTGAATCAACTTTCTTCTTATGGGAGTCTGTTTCAATGTTCTGAACAAAAATAGGCTTTGAATAATGACTCCTCTGTTTTAATTCTGCTCGTTGTAGCTGTGATTCAAGCAGCAAAAAATAAATGTTTTCTTGTGCATGTTGTAAAGATGTTTGAATATCTCTAAGAGTGTCTTTGCTGACTTTAATTGTGCTTCCACCAGTAGATAAGATAAGAGTGCTTAATAACTTCAATAATCCGTGAATTTTCTCCATTATTCAAATAATCAAATCAATAAATGACCAAAAATGCACTTGTAGAAACAATAATGGTTTTAGAAAATTAATTTGTCAACTTTTCAACATAAATTAATTTGCACTGCTCATGTTCTCACTTCACAGTATCTTGTGTCTCAATTTCTACACAACAATCCCAATATTGTTGCTTTAACAGAATGGCCAGCTTGACATGTTTGCAGCCCACAGGCTCTTCTTTTCTAGCAATAACAAGACCCTAACAGAAATGAGATTATCTTCTATATTTCATCGACCGTACACGATATAACATGAACATCCATGCACAATAGCCTTCAATTCAATTCTCTGCTGAACCCAGTAAAGTGCTCTCTTTCTCTAGATCTTCTCTTCCTTTACGAAGCAAATAATACACAATGATATTGATAGACTGTTGTACGCACACTACAAGCTACTACAGGCACATGAAATTTGGAACATGTACACGAGCTCAGCCTCTCATAAACTTACTACTACAGGCATGTAGAAATCAGATCATAACATCGGTGGCTGCAATTTGATTCCTTTGATCCTAATATTGCAACTTGGCTTCTCCAATGGCTAGATGAATTGTCTCCTTTCAATAGACATGGAGAAATGGCAGATGATTTGATCCACTTAAGCTCTTGAGACTATCGCTGATCCATCTAGAATAATATGGCTCTTTCTCCCTATTATAACTCTATTAAACACACATATCGCAGCGACATAATCTAAAAGATAAAACATGAGAATACAATTTTATTAACAAATCATATACATTTATAGTACATGGTTTGACCGTTGGGTTTCACATCACAAAGTCTCTTGGACTCCTTTTGTCTATTCGGCTTCAACACTAACGCATTGAGGATTAGGTTTTCAACATTTCCCCCTTTAATCTGAAGGGTTATGTATGAGTCCAAGAAGAGAAATGTGTAGAAATTCATGGCAACCCTAGGTTGAATGTGCTCTCTGAAATGTTGGTATAAAGGGCGGTGGTTTAAGGATGACCACCAACACTAGAACACTTAGTGCAGTTCCTGGAACTCTTCCAAAATTGGCAAGAAGTTGAAGTCTTCTACTAGAGGAAGTGCTCCTATTGTTTTGAAGAGGGAAACCTTCAACCATGAAAGGGAGGTCTCACCCCGCATAAAAGGGAGAACTTTAACCTGAAAAGGGAAGTCTCAACCTGTGATGGTTTAATGATTACCACCAATTCTGGAATGCTTAATGCAATTCCTGGAACTCTTCCAAAACTAACGAGAAGATGAAGTCTTCTGCTAGAGGAAGTGTTCTCAATTTTGTTCCTAGAATTCTTCCGAAATCGGTAAGAAGCTGAAGTCTTCTGGTAGAGGAAGTGTCCCAAATTGCCAACTAAAGGCATGCTTAGGGGCATCTTTATTTCTAGCTACAACTCTGAGATTGGTGTGGCAGGTTGTGGCTCAAGCTTGCTGTATGTGGCTTTGAAGCTTGTGGATGACCATCATTTCCCCCATGTCAGATGCAAGGTGAAATGATGGAGAAAACTCAACTACAAGACTATTCAATACTCTAAAACAAGTTCTAACATGTGATTGGAATATCTTCTTGCATGTTGATGCCCATTGCTAAGAAGCGATCCATCCAAGATGAATCTTTGTTCTTGCAGGACATTTGTTTTTGAAGCATCTGTGTGAATAATGGGTGGTTTTATGATAGTGCTTACATGGATGAAGATCAAAACGGTGATCTTTCAAATGGTCAGCTCGGTCATAGTGTTGGCATTTCATAATCTATTGTTGTTGCTATGGAAGAGGAGTAGAATCTGGAATAGCTGGAGGTGAACTCTCATAAAGGAATCCGGCACTCTGAAACTCAATGGGCTTTGAGTAGTCTGGAATATGAAAGGACAAGTCCTTCTCATATTCGAGACTAGTTTTGTGTTTGTTATGGACAAGCTATTCCCAAGGTTTGTTTGTGGGCTTAGGAAGTGCAAGCTGAACTTCTGCATCTGCATGTAACCTTGTTCCATTATTGGGTACTAAATCTGAACCAACTGTAACATTATTGACTTGCTTTTAATGGGTTGCAGTCTCAAGGTTCTGAACAGAAACATGTTCAAAATGACTCCTCTATTTAATTCTTCTTTCTGTAGCTGAGATTCGAGCTACAAAAAATCAATTTTCTCTTGTGCATTTTGTAGACCGAGCTGAATTTCTGTGAGAGAAACTTTTTTGATTTTTAATGTATCATGAGTAGTAGACAATATCAGAGTTTTGAGGAACTCTAATACTTTATTGATTCTGGCCGTTTTTCTTCAATGTTAGAATTACACCTTAAAAATTGATCACAACCATCAATATTCTTTATAAATGTGCAGCAAATGATCAGTGTGCAACCAACAAGCACCAATTACAATCCATTACATAAAAATAAGAGTTTACTCATGACCAACACTATGTTCTAACAATACAACTGACTAAACTTTTCTCTAGAAAAGATTACTCTTATTTGTCAAAACAATCATTCCCTTTATACAACCCACCAAAATCTTATGCAGCAGTCAAAGTAACAAGGAATCAATGCATATATAAAAACACAAAAAACTATAATGAGTTTTAAATAGAATGCCACAACTAGGGTAGCAGCAACTGCAAACTTGCTTGGATCCTTCAAATACTCCTTCACATTCAAAATAGAAATGATGGCTATCAAAACTTCAACAGTTATAGCACCAAGTCATGGACAGGACTTGAATGCTCATATATAAATACGTTGACCAGGGTATGAAACAATAATCTCTGATCTTCCCAATTTCTTCAAAGAAAACAATAGTCCACTTCGACATTCAAAATTTGAGATACCATTCAACATTTGAGATACTAGATTTGAGTAAGTTACTAGCAGATTTTTGGCTACCTCTTCAATGTATATCAACACCTCAGTATCATCTACAGCAAGTTAATAAACACATCCCTTGACTCTTCTAAACTTAGCTCACAAGGGTAAAAATCGTGCCACTAGTGTATAGAAACTCGTTCCCATAAATTCTATGAGACCGATCTTGAGTGAATCAAAACATTTGAATCTTGAATAACTTCTTTTTCTTTTTTTTGTCTTAACATGCACCTTTGGGATTACCTCCTAATGAACACAAAAAGGAGATAAATATTCAAACAAACACTTTACTCTTGTTGGAGTATGGACTTAACTCTGGTAACCCATCTCTTCTCTGCTTGGACTTCAGGGAACCACACCCAGCACACAAACATGTTGTTTCTTAGTCCAGAACTCGCACCTCTAGTTGAATAAACCCATGGCCATCAAGGGGAGTCTCTTTTAGGTTCTAACCATGGCAAAATTGATCCCTTAACTAAAGATGAAGAGCCAACAAACATCAAACTCGTTTCTGCTACACACACAGAGGTTTGACCTCACATTCTCCTTCAGAACTTGTTCCTTTCAGCATTATGGAGCTTCGTCACTAAAATCCTTTTTTTTGTGGAACAAGAGAACCTAGTATATTTAGTAGCCATATAAAACATAAATATCCAATTAGCTCCAGCAAACTATTTTTAGTAGAATGGAGTGACTTATAGCAAGAAAATTACAGTGACTACTTGTTTCAGCTGTAAAATTCAGATCTGATATTCAAGTACAAACTCAGAAAATACATAGGAGCACTCAAAAAATAAACAGCGGCTTGTTCTAGGTACCAATTCAGAGCAACTCACCGATTTAATAGCACATGAACAGAAGTACTAATTGCATTTGAGCTTAGCTCGATGCACAGAAATGAAGGGACTGGTAATATGACCCTCTTCATGTCTGCAATAGGTTGTATATTGCCATAACGAACGAAATGTGTTTCACATAGACGTCCTTGTCAACTTTTAAAATGACGATATTGGAGGCCTTGGCTGGTTCTACTAAATCAAATTATTCTTCGGTAACCCAAGTTATAGAGGATTCTTATACCGTGAATATTTCAGTGTACTCATTCTTCAAACAATGTACACACTTGTATTATTGGACCAGTTACACGTAAATTATGGGCCAGCACAGACTTGAACACATACTAGGAGATTATTAATGTATGTTACATAATTCAACTTCACTGCACATACCAGGAGATTATTTGACAAATGGGAAAAGATAATTTTATTAAACACGCAGGGAAGAAACCACAGAGCTCTAGAAAAACATAACCTTCAATTATTCGTTGGAGATGCCTTATGCAATCTGCAACATTTATGGGCTTCAAATAGTCAAAAGTTGTATCCCTTCTATAATACTTTCACATCATTCGAATAGCCAAAAGCTTCACAACGTCGGTGCTCATGACTTTGGGAAGACGTAACTTCTTGGATTGTACACTCAGATCTTATGGCAAGTGAACGGTCGAGCTACTAGCAAAGAGTTAAGCTTGTAGGAGATGAGGAACAAGCACATACATGTGAACAGTGAAACGGATACTGTATTTTGGTAATCTATCAAAGAAATAATAAGGGTTTGAACATAGATGAATACATCATTCAATGCACATAACTCATGCTCCAGTGTTCATAGAGGATAGAGCATGCAATCTTCCTCTTTACGGTCACAAGGATAGGTCCACTCAAGAAAGAGGGATGGCAGAACTGAGAGACATTACCTCCATCATAACCCACACGGGAGAGAGAATTTAC
The DNA here is from genome assembly GCA_000404065.3 of Pinus taeda. Lineage (NCBI taxonomy): Eukaryota > Viridiplantae > Streptophyta > Pinopsida > Pinales > Pinaceae > Pinus > Pinus taeda. The sequence continues at coordinate 5,780 of APFE031626509.1, read as the reverse complement.
TGTGATTTCACTAAGAGAGAGGAGTGTTAATTAGTTTGACCGTGATTCGAACTTAAACAGGAACACAACAAAATTCAGAGATAACCATATACACAAAGATGCAGTGGAAATAATACTCCATTTCATTAATGCAAAATACTGAAATATGCTTACAACCAGAAATGGAAATAAACCAGCTAGGGCGATGGTAGCTTATCTCTAAGAAGAGATGTGTTCGCTACATGCCTCTGAATTGTGTTACAATGAGGCTTGAAGGCCTATTTATTGTTGAGAAACAATGGAAAACCCTTAACATTCCAAAAGCTAACCCTAGGAGATGAAACACCAAATTGTGGGCCCTGTTTGGGGTGAGTTGGACAGCCAACCTCCCGGGGTCGCGAATTGGTCATATTACCTCTGTTTGATGCGCATGATAGCCCATTGGAAAGATCTCTTCAAGGACTATGACGGAAATTTTGATTTGTTGACTGAAAAATCGCTCACGATATATTTCCCAAAAAACATCGTTTAGGGCCTCAAAACAACTCCGGAAGTTTAGTTCTCGAAAAACTGCTAAAAATAGTAAACTGTACTATAATTAAGGAAACTGAAAGAAATGGTTGTGGGGGTCCAAATGGGATAGGTGGGTGGCCACCAACATCTACCTGGATCATTCCTCCCCCCTTAGGAACAAATAGTCCCCATTACGTTCAGTTCCTCCTTAAGTTGAGGAAGCTTCTGCTGAGCTGGGTCTCTAGTGAGCTGTTCTACAATCTCTGATGTGTCCAGAAATGGTGGGAAGCATGGTCGACGATGGTCCACATTGAAAACTCGGTGCAAGCGAAGGAATGGAGGAATGTTGTGATTCCAAGCATTGTTGCCCGTAGCCTTGGCACTGGTGTATGGACCATGTCAGAGTGGTCTGAGTTTCTGATGGGTTCTGGTAAGGCGTTCTCTCTGCAGATGTAACCAAACTTTGTCACCCACCTGAAACTTGTGTGGTACCCCTGTGGGTGAGGAGAAGTTGTTGCTGTGTTCTATCATGACCATATCCCTTTGTTGTTGCTGCTGCATGGAGGAACCCTTTGCGGGGGTCATGGATGTAGCAATGATCTTCCCTTTACTTTGGGAGCGAACCAAACAGGAAATAAATTTCCTAGTTTGGGAGATGAGCTTGCTGCCTTTCTTAGCAGAGATCAAAGAGGTGGCGGTAGGTGGGTCTACCTCCAGTATCCTGTATAATGAATTATCCAAAGAAATAATGACAGTGCAAGGCCTTGACTCATACACAGCATGTCGCTTCCACCGGTACGGTTGGCCTAATAGTACATCACAAACATTCAGAGGTGTAACATCACACAATACCTCGTCTGTGAAGGGCTTGATGCTAGAGGGAAGGTGGCACTTCTGGCGAACTTTGAGATCTCGTCCTTCATGAAGCCACCCGACTGTATGGTTGCGGGTGTGATGTAGTCGGTAGGCCCAACCGCTTCACGACCTCTACTGAAACGAGGTTCTTTTGGCTCCCACTATCAACAATGAATTGCAGCAGTGAACCCTTCACCCACATTTGTTATTGGAAAAGGTGGTCCCCCTCCTCTAGGTCTTCAGGCTCATTCTTCTGGATCTTGGTGGCGGGAATAGTGGCACTGGGCTTCGCATCAATGATCTGCTTCCCTTTGCCATTCCCCTTGTCGAGTTCTGGCTCAGGGTAAGAACATGGATATGATTTGGAAGCCTTCAACTCGGCCACTAGCGACTGCTTGGTCTGACACTCATTTGTGTTATGAGTGGGACTCTTCTGAAACTCACACCACTTTCCTGTGTCCTTCTTCGACTTCATGGTGTTGTTATTTTCTTGCGGCTTCGAAAGGTTGTCTTGGGTCACCCCGCCTTGTCTTTGTCCTTTGGGCTTCAGATTTGCAGTTCCAAAGTCTCGCTTCTTCTGTTTGAACTTTTGCTCGATTTTGACAGCATATTGGTATGTTGTGCCGAGTGAGGAGATGTTCAAGAAATCCATCTCTTCCTGGATGTATCTGTGTAGGCAGCCGCGGTATTTGAGTACTAGATGCAGCTCAGAGTCCTTGATACACAACTGTGTGTGAAGGGTATGAAAAATGTTTGTTAACTCTGGCACATCTTGGTCTCGTCCCTACCGCAGTGTGGTCCACTTGATGTATTTGTCCTCATAGCTTTTGACAGGGTAGTACTGCTCCTTGACAGCATCCCAAAAGTCATTCCAAGTGGGTGTGGCTGAAAATAGTGAGGCTGTACTTTCATCCTCCTGCTCGCAATAAGTTTCCCACCAGTCCTTGACATGGGGGGCTGCTTTGAGAAGAGCGAAAACAATCTTTTCCCGAATTGAAAATTCATGAACTGAAAAATACCCATCTAGCAGATTTAACCATTTATTTATGGCATCTGCGTCTATTTGACCCTAGAAGATGGGGATTTCAAAATTAACTTGTACCTTAAACAGTGTGGCATTTCCAGAGTAGCTGTTGGAAGCCGATGCGAATGCCAGAGTAGCTGTTGGAAGCTGATGCATCGCCTCTGGGTAGCCGCTGAATGATCTACGCAAAGTTATCCATCATCGCGTTCCTTTGCCACTCGAGTGCTTCTTTGATTAATATTTTGATAGGATCTCCTACCCCCTCGTCTTTCTTCTCATCCACCATGGGAGGCGGTCGGGATTTACGAGGTTGGTCTTGCAAAGGTTCAACCAGTTCAAGCCCTATCTCCTTATATCCCGACCTCGTTGGGGACATGTAAAGAAAAACAGATAAAAAGAAGACCGCTCTGATACCACTGATCTGAACTTAAATAGGAACGCAACAAAATACAGAGATAACCATATACACAAAGATGCAGCGGAAATAATACTTCATTTCATTAATTGAAAATACTGAAATATGCTTACAACCTGAAATGGAAATAAACCAGCTAGGGCGATGGTAGTTTATCTCTGAGAAGAGATGTGGTCGCTACATGCCTCTGAATTGTGTTACAATGAGGCTCGAAGGCCTATTTATTGTTGAGAAACAATGGAAAGCCCTTAACATTCCAAAACCTAACCTTAGGAGATGAAATGCCAAACTGCGGGCCCCGTTTGGGGTGAGCTGGACAACCAACTTCCCGGGGTCGCGAATTGGTCAGATTATCTCCTTTGACGCGCATGATAGCCCATTGGAAAGATCTCTTCGAGGGCTATGACAAAAAAGATGATTTTTCGACAACTAAATCACTAGCGGTAGATTTCCCAAAAAACATCGTTTAGGGCCTCAAAATGGCTCCGGAAGTTTAGGACCCGAAAAATTGCTAAAAATAGTAAACTATGCTATAATGAAGGAAACTGAAAAACTGAAAGAAACAGTTGTGGGGGTCCAAATGGGATAGGTGGGTGGCCACCAACATCCACTTGGATCAGACGGGTGGCATGATGGTACCACATTAATAGTTCTTCTAATTCATGGGTAGAGTGGAGTGGGTAGGTTTGTTAGATGGCAACAAAACTGATAGGTAGAGAAAGGCCACAACAACAATGGCAGGAAACATAGTGTTGGTATTTCTTAAGTGAGTAGAGAGTAACTGCACCGAAATTACCAACGTTTCTATTGCATAAATAAAGCAGAGGCATAGAAAGGTGGACAGAGAATCCACAGACCTATTAGAATGGTTTATTTTCTACACAGAAAGGCCATAAAACAAATGGATCAAAGTAATTATGCAGGGTAGGAATACACCTGCTACTTTGATACCATGTTAAACACTACATGGCAATGACATAATCTGAAAGATAAAACATGAGACTACAATTTTATTAACAAATCATATACATTTATAGTACATGGTTCGACTGTTGGGTTTCACATCCTAAGGTATCTTGGACTCCTTTTGTCTATTCGGCTTCCACAATAACCCATTGAGGATTAGGTGTCCAACAGACTCAACTCTTGAAGCCTTTAGATCTAGAATGACTCGGCCTTTTGAATCATAGTGAGGGCACAGGAATTTTTGCTTCATATTCAACCATCAATACTCAATTGAAATACATCAAAAAGTTTCTTTCAAAATCGAGAATCCATGCTATAATGAAATTTACATCATATATACACTTCAGAAAAGACAGTAGGAGCTCGGAGACAACATAAAATATTCCCTCGCCGAAAACATTTACCAGATCTTTAAAAATTTAGTAAACTTGCAATGAACTTCAGATTTGGTACCATAAAGGGTGTCAGCGTATATATATATAGTCATATATGTTGGGTTGTGTTATATTCTTTCCACATAGTTAACAGGGGGTTTGAGGGGTACTCGTAACCCCACTTTATGGGGTCCCGGGCAGCGCCTCGGAAAATTTTGGATTTGGACCCTATGTTAGGTTGGGAGGACCCACCTATGGTTTTGTGCATGATTTTTGCACATGTTTTTTGGACGCGATGGTTTTCGGTCCATGGTTTTGGATGCGATGGTTTTTCGGTCCATGGTATTGGATGCTTCGGCATGTATAAATATGTATTGCAGCATTGAAAGGAAAATAATGAAAAATCAAGCTCGTAGTCCCAGTTTTGGGATCCAGTGGGAAATCTCTGTGTACACATGTGTTATGCACTTGCATTTTTATTTTTCCTGTGATTTAGAATTCGTATGCAGGTAATTTTTGTATTGGGTTAAAACCTACATTTGGTATGAGAGCTATTTTGGCTTCAAGGGGACGCCTTTGATGCTGAGGGGTTTCGCTCGGGCCTGTGGTAGACGCTATTCAGTGGGAGATCTGCGAGATTGATTCTGGTGGTGAAAGAAGATGGCGAGCAACGGAAAGATAGAGATTGAGAAGTTCAATGGTCAGAGTTTTGAGTTGTGGAAACTCAATATGGAGGATCTGTTGGTGGATAAAGATCAGTGGATCGCGGTAGATCGGGTACTAAACCAACGGGAGTGACCGATGAAGAATGGAAGAAGTTGGGATTCAAAGGCAAAGAGCACTATACAATTGTGTTTGTCTTCAAGATTCAGTATTGTTGAAATGATTCAGGTAAGCTACAGTGAAGGCTTTATGGGACAAGTTAGGATTTGTTACAATCTAAGTCTCTGGTGAATAAACTATTCCTGCGGAAAAAGCTGTATAACCTGAGGATGAAAGATGGAGACTCAGTGACAAAGCATCTGAATGTGTTTAATACTGTGGTAAGTCAGTTATTATCTGTTGATATTAAATTTTCAGATGAAGATAAGTGCATCAGTTTGTTGTGTTCTCTACCAGACTCGTGGGATAGTCTGGTTATTGCAATAGGTAGCAATGCAACTGCTTTGCAGTTTGATGAAATAGTCTCAGCCTTGCTGACGGAGGAGATGAGACGGAAAAATATGGACAACCAGAATGGTGATGCCTTGTCTGTACGAGGACGGTCCCAGAACAGAAACAAAAATAAGTCATCGAGTGGGAGATCTAAATCTAGAGGGAGATCTAAATCTCCAGGAAACCCTACAAAGGTGGTGTGCTGGAAATGCGGAAAGGAAGGGCACTTCAGAAGGGAGTGTAAATCTAAAGCTCCTGATAAAGGAAAGGGATCTGATGATGCTCCTTCTCAGAGGCGAAAACCACCTCAGATGAAGGTGGGGATGTGTACTTGGCTTCTTCAAGTACACATGTAGATCATGAGGCATGGTTAATTGACTCAGGTGCATCCTTTCACTTCACTCCCCGTAGAGAGTGCTTCTGCGAGTATGAGAAATACGATGGTGGTGATGTCTTCTTAGGAGATGATAGGAAGGCTAGAATCATTGGTCGTGGAAAA
>APFE031626503.1:9512-34447 GCA_000404065.3 Pinus taeda | reverse complement strand
TGTAAGTTACAAAATGTACAACGGTAAAGAAACACACTTTACCTAACTCTAACCTAACTCTATACTAGACCAAGTTGAACTTAACTATTCCTATGTGTCGGAATATCCTAACACAAGAGGCATAGTTCGGTGTTTGGATTTTTGTAAGTTGTAGACAAACCGTTCTAAGTATTCCTCTAAGGTTTCATCCTCTTGTTGGCTCATTCTAAAGATGTCATCTTTAGAGTCTTTGGATCTGCAGTAGGGTTGATATTTCCTTAGAAATACTCTTCTCATGCCATCCCAATCAATTATAGTATGCTCACCAAGCCTCATGAACCATCTTAAGGCTGATGCCTTTAATGTCGCTGGAAAAAGTCTAAGCCTATGGGCATCATCAGTATAGCCATATGTTCGACATACAATGTCGAACTCGAACAAGAATGAGTCCGGATCTTCTGAAGCCATACCATAAAAGTTAGGTAGCACTGATGGGGGTATGTTCTTCATTTTGATCTCATCATCTTCTTGTGGTTCATGTATAGGAAAAGGAAAAGTTGACTCTTCTTCGTCTCTATGTCCTTGATGTGGTACTAATCCATCTCCTTCCTCAGCCATTTTAATAGGTTTCTCTATGTCAGAGTCACTTGTTTCAAAGAGGAGATTAAAGAAAGATTGTTCAGTCACTGTGCTACTTTCTCCTTGTGTGGAAGACCTAGGAAAGTCCTTCTTCTGCGATTTATGTGTTAATAAAGTTTGCCTTTCGATGAGAGTAAGTCTCTGTCCTGATTTTTGTTTATCCTCTAATGTTTGTATAATGTCCTCCTCAGCTGATGTTGAATTCCTTAAAGAGTCTGCTCCTGATGATGATGGGTTAGTTTTTGAATGGTGAGGGGTCTTTATGAATCTACCCTGACTGTCTCTAAATCTAGGCATAAATGAACATGATTTTAACTGTGTTTTTGTTTATTTTTGTTTATTGATTTTTTTTTTTCTTTTTAAATCCTTTAAGTACGCCTCCCCGGCAACGGCGCCAAAATGTAGTGTCCTATCTAGGGTGCTAGACTAGCCTATATTTATTATCGACCAGGGTGCATAGACTTAGAGGCGTGTGCCTAAAGTATATAGACATAAATGATTGTTATCTAAGTCTAATCTTCCTAATTACAATGCTGTCATTCGATTCATTATCAAACTAAAACACACTATGTACTACTATCAACCAAGATTCAATTCATTTAAAAAACCAAAACGTTGTGTATCACTGTAAACTAAGATTTTAGTCCCCTTACAGAGACATCATACATAAAATCTCTGTTCAGCGAATACTCAACATTCGTTATTAGTCATGCAAGATAAAAATATATGGAAATCATAAGCATAGAGTTCATGACAATGCTCTACAAGGTAACAAGGGATCGAATCCCTTACAGGATATGATTCACGATCCACGTGATAACCTATTCAAGCGCATTCATAAACATATAAGCATATCATAAACATAAATCAATTTGAATCCCTGCACATATTAATACCCTAACTGTAAATGAAATAAAACAACAGTATACCACGTTACGTAGGGCCCGTCCGCGTTCCAGGTATATTGAACTGTGATCCAACGATTACCAAATCAACACAGCGAAATCATGACTGTAATGCAAGTCTTTGATATTAAAATCGAAACTCTTTTTTTGAAACAACGACAATGATAATGATAATACAACCGGTTTAGAAACATGTTTACATATGGTTTTACATCCCTTGAAAACGGATGTACATTCATGAGCAGGCTGTTGCCGCTTTTACCATATCGTAACTTTTGAAAATGTTTCTATCCTAACTGATTTTTAAAATGGAAACAAAAATAGATCGATTTGGAATGCGTATTGTTGTTGCCTTTGTCGCCAACATGCCATAGTTGGCCTTCGTTGAACGCGCATGTAGGAGGGTTGATTCTGCTACGGGATAGGTGTTCGTCCATGCTTGGAAATTCTGCTTTTCATCCCTACCCTTCGCTCTAGCCTAGCTGTCATGCCACATGTCAAACAATAAACCAATTACAGGATGTTGGAACTTCCTGTAGTCATTTTGCCAAAAATTCCTAATTCATTAACATAAAACCCTTAAATCAATTTCAATGCAATTTAATAACTATAAGACTATTAACTAATCGATTTCCAAGGGATCTGAGAGATAAATGATGAAAAGAGGTAGGTAAATGACATGTTTTGGGAGGGAAAAAAGGTTCATGGAATGGTACCAACAGGTGGAGTGGAGGCTAAGACATGCTACACTACCATCACTGTCTTATTCAAATCTTCAATGAACTCTCGCTTTGGAGAGGGGATTCTTGTAAATTTTCAACCTATGTCCATTGATAAGCATGGGGATGGCTTCCTCATCAATGGTTCTAACTAGAACTGAACCATTATCATTGCATTTTTCCACAGTGTAGGGTTCCATTCATCTTGTCCTCAGCTTGCCTTTGAAGTCTTTATACCTTGAATCATAGAGCAGTGCCCAATCTCCCTCTTGAAATTACTTCTCCTTGATATTTTTGTCATGCCATATCTATTTCTGAAGCTAAATTACGTTTGTGTGGAGAAGGGCCTAAAATATTTGTTCATCCAATCCATTGATCTAGAGTAGTCTTTCCTTCTATGTGTGGCTGAGGTCTAGGTCCAGCTGAGTTTCCATCCTTAGTGTATTGAATTCAAATTCTATTGATACCAAAGCCTTCTTCCCATAGACTAGTTCATAGGGTGTGAACCCTGTGGTGGTCTTCCATGTTTTGTTGTAGGCCTAGGTTGCCTCAACTAATCTATTTGCCCAATATTTTCTACTGCTACTCACTACCTTGGTCAGAATTCCTTCCAAATCTCTATTAGTGACTTCCACCTGCCCATTGGCTTGTGGATGGTAAGGGGTTGAAGTCCTGTTCTTGTTTTTATGATGTGTGAGCAGGTCTTCAATCAAATTGGAAGTGAACTAACTACCTTGATCTGTGATGAATTCTCTTGGATACCCAAACTTGTAGAATACATTTTCTCTCAAAAACTCAACTACTTTTTCCTCCATTGTTGCTTTGATTTCTTTTGTTTTTGCCCACTTTGTCAAGTAATCAGTGCACACAATGATGTACTGATTTTGTTTTGAAGGAGAGTTGATAGGACCCACAAAGTCCATGCCCCACTTCTCAAATGGCTCAAAAGTCACTTGAGGTTGCATGGGAATCTCATCCTTTCGAGCAGGCTTCCCCATCCTTTGACAATGATCACATTGGCTAGTGTATCTCCTCACATCTTGATGAAGAATGGGCCAATAGTAGCCTACTTTCAAGATCTTGAAGGCAGTTCTCTTCACTGCAGAATAACCTCCACAAGGCCTGTCATGACAAGTTAGGAGGATGTCAATAACTTCCTTCTCCCTCATACATCTTCTCAAGATCTGATCTGGGACAATTTTGAAGAGATTACCCCCAATCTAGGTGAAAGGGATGCTTTTCCTTGCTATCTTTCTCTTCTCCTTCGAGGACAGTTGTGGTGGCAACTGTGTTGAAACCAAGTAGTTTGCTACATCAGCAAACCATGGAGAGAGTACTGAGATAGCAAACAGGTTTTCATCTGGCACTTGGTCATCCACCATTCCTTCTTCACATGCAGGCAAATTTACTCTAGACAAAAAGTCAGCAACAACATTTTCTTTACGAGGGTTATCAACAATGGTCAAATCAAACTGTTGCAGTAAAAGAAACCATCTAATAATGCAAGCATTTACATCCAGTTTGTTCATTAAATATCTAATTGTAGCATGATTAGTGTTCATGAAGGTTTGATAGCATGTGATATAATTTATGAATTTGTTTAAAGAATGCACAACTACTAGGAGTTCCTTCTTGGTCACTGTATAGTTTAACTCTACCTTTGACAAATTTTTTCTTATAAAGTATATGGCATAAGGTAACTTTTCATCAATTTGACCTAAGGCTACTCCTATTGCTTTTTTTTAGGCATCTGTGTGAATGTGGAAAGGTAGGGCCTAGTTTGGGCCTCTCAAAATTGGGGTAGTCATAAGTTTACTCTTCAAGGTATCTAAGGCTTCTTGATAGTTTTTCGACCATACAAATTTTACATCTTTGCCTAGAAGACCAAACAATGGAGAGGATAGCTTGCTGGAATGTTTAATGAATCTTCAGTAATACCCAGCTAAGCCTAGAAAGATTTTGACATCTCTCACCTTTTGAGGACGTGGGACTCTTTGGATGATGGCAACATTGTTGGGGTCCACCTACGATCCTTGTTGAGATATTGCATGACCTAGCATGGTCCCTTCAGTCATAAAAAATTCACATTTTTCCAGAATAAGGGACAGGTTCATCTCAATACACTTGTCCAAAACATTTGCTAGATTAGTTAAGCTTCTTGAAAGTCAGAACCATAAGGAGTAAAATCATTAATATATATTTCCACTGCATCATGAACTAGTTCAGAAAATATAATCAATACCGCTCTCTGGAAAGTGGCTAGAGTGTTGCACAAACCAAAAGGAAGGACTTGGTATGCAAAGGTACCCCAAAGATAGGTGAAAGTCGTCTTATCTTGGTCTTCCAGGCTGATTTGAATTTGATTGTACTCGTTAAACCCATCTAGGAAGGAGAAAAACATTTTCCCCGCGAGACCATCTAACACTTGATCTATGAAAGGCAAAGGAAAATGGTCATTTTTGGTGGCTTTGTTCAATTCCCAATAGTCGAAATAGATTCTCCACTTACCACTTTTCTTTTGCACTAACACTAAAGGAGAGACCCATTCACTATCAGAGATGGGGTAGAAGAATCCTGCATCAAGTAATTTTTGCAACTCTTCCTTAACAATGTTTTTAAGTGCTAGATTCATCCTCCTTTGAGGCTGCCTGATTGGTTTGCAATCTTCCATAATGTATATATTATGAGTACACACTGAAGGGTGCACTCCCTTCATCTCCTTATAACTCCAGGCAAGGGCATCTAGATGTTTTCTCAATAAGTTGCACAGCTCCTTCTCCTAGGAAGTCGATAGGGATGGATTGATTTTGAAGGTTCTTTCTGGGCCAAACTCTACATTCTTAACACGGAGAGAGGTTGGGTCAGCCACGCAGAGATTAGTTAACGGGTTGTCTTGGAATTCTCTCACTATGTCCTCTAATGGTAAGACACAAGGGGGTGGATTCTGAATCAAATTTTCAATCATATCATCCTCATCTTGCAGTTTCCTCCCCATGGCAGTTTCTAATGCACAAAGTGGTGTAGAATAGACTTCATCCTCGTCCTCCTTCTCCAACCAGAGAGATAGATCATGTTCTAGCAAGGGTTGGACAGGAGGGTATAGGATTAATGTTTGGACATATGCTCATTCTTAATGTTCATGTTCCCAGCTCGACAGTTGATGTAGGCATCAACAGTAGCCAACCAAGGTCTTCCCAAGATGAGAAGATATCCAGTGAGCTTTTCCTTCAGCTAGAGAACTAAGAAATCAGTAGGGTACTCACAAGAATCAATGGAGACCATCACATCTTCCATAATCCCTTCAGGGGTCATGGTGGAGCAATCTGCTAGTTGTAGTACTGTCGTGGTATTCCTCAAGGAGCCCTCGAGGTTAAGTTTGAGCATGGTGTCCTTTGTCATCACATCAATGGTAGCTCCCAGATCAATCAAGGTATGTGGGATCATGGTGCCATTGATGTGGACATCAACTACTGGGCTTCTAGTGTCCATATATTTTGGACAGATTACCTGTCCCAACATCAGGTCAGATAGTTGTCCTATGACATTGGTGGTTGGGGCATCTCTCTTATGCCTTCCTAGATTCCTAAAGCACTTCTCTTTGATCAACCTATTGTAGATAGGCACATATTTTATGGCTTGGAGAAGTGGTATCTTCACACATAACTATTTCAATTCTCCCAGAAGTTCAGTTTCTCCCAGAAGTTCAGTTTCTTTTGGGGTAGGTTGTGTTGTCCCGGATAGTCTCTCAGGAAAGGGTGGAATTGCTTTAGGTTCACTTTCCTATTTATCTTCCTCAATCTCCCTAGGTGGAGGCTGGTTATCTAGGGAAACATTCTCATATAGCAGTTTAATCTCCTGAATCTCCACAACATAAGTTGGGCATGATGGTTCCCCACTATATACTTGCTGAGCCTGTTTGTTGTTCGGGTTCGGGTTCGGCTGGGCAGGAATTTGGGGTTTCCTTGGTGGAGCAAGAGGCAATGGTTGTGGTTGAGCACATGGTGGAAGCAAAAGAGGAGGAGAGTTGTACTGGGGCCTCCACCCCTGATTAGATGCACTCCATTGAGGTTGCAATTGAGCATAGGATTGAAATGAATGAGCAGCTGGTTGGGCATGACATTGAGATGGAAAGGACCAAGGAGGAGGTGTGGAACAGGAACCATGATTAGGGGTCCCAAGAAGGTATGGAAGTGACTTCGTTGCAATTGTAGTATGCCTGAGATGTCCCTTGCATCCCCTGATGGTATGGTCTAGGTCCATGCAGTCTCCTTTGGTTCATGAAATATAGTGGCTTAGTGGCTCCTTCGGCCCCCTGGTATACAACTTTAAGTCCGGGAAAGGAAGGGCACTTATCTGTAGAATTCTCTTCTTCAAAGACTAAACAACCCTCTTTAGAGTTCAAGAGACATTTGTTCCTAGGATGCCTCCTAATGCATCTAGGACAAAAGATGGCCAAAGCCCTCTCTACTTCCTCTTGTTTCCTTTTGATATGCAAGGTATCCATTTGCATGGCAAGAGTCTACAACATCTCACTTTTGAATTCTTATAGCATGTTTTCGAGTTCACCTTGATGGATGAATTGGAAGAAGAGGTACCAGCTATGGGTTGACTCCCCCTACCTCTCTTTTTGGTTGCTCTAGAATGGTTTCTAAAGACAGTCTTTATGTCCTCATAAGATAGTTGATAGATGTCTCCCCCAGCTAGTAGATGGAGGGTGTCTAGAAGGTCTTCCAAGATTCCCATGAGTAGAACCAACTTCAGAGATTCAGGGTCAAGTGTGCACCTGGCCCTTTTGTAACTGAGCTAAAACCTCTCTTCATAATCTTCCAAGGATTCATCACTTCCCATGGTCATTCGGAAGATTTCTTCCTCGGTATCTTTTGACCTACAGTAGTCTCGATATTTGTTATTAAAGGCCTACTACATCTGAGCCAAAGTTGTGATGATATTGCTAGGTAACCCCATGAACTAGAGCAATGCTGCATCCTTGAAAGTAGAAGGAAATAGTTTCAACTTTCGCTCATCTTCTGCATAGTCATAGGTTCCACAAATGACAACAAACTCAAACAAGAAGTTGTAAGGATCTTCTATAGTCAAACCATGGAAGTGAGGTAGGGTTGAAGGACTTATATTATTAATTTTGGTGTCCCCATTGGTCTCTCGAATGGGAAAGGTACCCTCCATTCTCTCTCCATTTCCCCTAGCATTTTCGTTTTCAGCCATTGGTTCAGGAGGGATGTTTTACTCTTCTTCTTCCCTTATGGGTTCTTCAAATATCTCAGGTTGTTCACCTAAGTGTTCTTCTTGATCACTGCCACCAAAGAAGAGAGAAGGTTGGCTATGTCATGTAGTGGGGGTGTTGGTCAAGAATTTTCCTAAATTATCTCTATTCCTATGAGGCATGAAAGGAAATCTTTTTGGTTGGTTTTTGTTTTTTTTCACTGATTGTACCTACGAAACTGAAATGGATTGAACAATACAAATTGAAACTAACTGAAATGAAATTTGCAAAATTGAAAAGGAAAACAAGGAAATGTAGAAACTGAAAGAAACAACTATTCTACTTTTGTTGAATTGAAATTTGCAGAATTGAAAAGGAAAGAAAGGAAATGTAGAAATTGAAAGAAACAACTATTCTACTTTTGCTGAAATAAACTACTCAGTATAATTTTGCAAGAATAAATATAAGAAGGCAGTAATCACAGAATACTCTGATGCTTCCCCAGCAATGGCGCCAAAAAGTGGTGAGCACCAGTATTACAGCAATAATGCTGCAACTCCTGGGCTACCTACTTTACTCTTATAAACCCCGTAGTTCGTAATAAACTTGGAAGCGATGATGTTGTATGCACAAGTAATAGTTCTTACTATAGGCTGACACTTGGTCAACTGGCGCAAGATCACAGGATCTCAAGCCAACTTCTATGGATTCTAGAAGAAGCACTATTGATCCGAATTGGATCCTAGAACACTCTCTATGTTTTCATGACTGTTTTAAATTATGCTAAAAGATTCAAGTCCTAGAAAATTCAATTCTATAAGAAGGAATCCTCGTAACAGTTGTATTTGTGGCCAGAGTGGAGCAACGAGGACCCTCGGTTGAGTGCACAGACTGTTGGCCCATGGTAACGCGCACTGGCGCAAACTGGCAAAACCAGGGGAAAAATCAAGAAATGGGGGTGGTTTCTGATACTCGATTAGTGCTAAAGCACTAATCACGTATCGTAGGGCATCCCCCTCAGTGAAGGAAAGCCTCGAAGTGCCCAGACCTGAAATTTCTATAAAATTCGGAAAAGTAACGCAGTCAGTTCCGTAGTGCGGGATTCCACAAACCGATAGGATATCGAAAGGCCTACAGGCGGTAAGCATATTTGACTGAGTCCTGCTTGATGCCACACATCAAGCGACACGCGTTTGGTAGATGAGAGATAAAACTGCCTGCATCGGATGGGTAAAGATCATGTGAATTGTCTGCCCGATATGAAGGATGACTATAGGATTTGGGGGGCCTAGATCAACGACAGAGATACGTCACGATGACTAACTCAATTTGACAGGTCAAAAAGCAAGATGATAGGGGATTTGAAGTTCAACGTGGATGATGAATTCGCAAATGATTCATGATTCACAGGCGATCTTGAAGCAAACGGAATTAACGACCATTCAAAAATGATTCAAGGAATCTGACACCCAGTTTGTTGGGAAAGAGGTGGCCACCTCCCTGCGAGGCGTTACCCAGTGATGATGACATAGAGCAAAGGAATTTGAATAGACAGAGGTAAAGAAACCAGAAGGTCGGGAAGTGGAAATGAACAATCAAAAGAACAAACTGGCTTTAAAGCTATGACCTGACATAAGTGGAAAAAATACATAGAGAGGTAGACAAGAGTTAGCTAGACATAGAAAACTAATAGCAAAGAACAAAGAGTAGAAGCTGAGCTGACCTGAAGGCATCATCGAGCTAGACAGAGCCAAAGAGAGTCAGAGAGTCTGTCTACTCCATTGAAGGCTTGAGTGGTTCAAGAAAACTCCTTGGCATAAGCCTCTCATACTATTGTGACCCTCAGAGGTCACGTTTCAGTAAGGAGGGTTTGTGCACTCCATTCCTACCGACTTCCTTCTATTTAATGAGTCTCAAATCGAGCTCATTGTTGTAAAAAATCTGCTTGAAAACATAGTAGAGAGGGCACCACTGAAAGGAGATGTAGCCCAAGAGCATTGGGTGAACTCCTTATTAAACTTGTTTTGTTTACATGTTTGACTGTTATGTTTTCTCTAATTGCCTCGGTGTCTATGTATTCTAGCAATCTTATCAATCCGTTGCATAAGTAACATAGGAACATCGATGCACATGAGTCTGTAACACCCTTAATTCTTTGTCTTGGATAGATTCCAGATCAAGTGGTATCAAAGCTCTAGGTTACTAAGGTTACACAAGCTTGTGCTAGATCTTGTTTTTGAATGCTAACTAGATCAAAGCTTAAATTAGGAGAAGGAGATTTGGCTAAAACTAACCCAGAAATTGGAATATTTTATTCTAAGAGGAAAATGTCAGAAGAAAATCCCTTGGAATCAGATCCCTAGTTCATGGATAGTTTTATGACCATGAGATCCATGGTGGAGGAAATGTATAGGGAATTTAAGAAAAATAGAGATGAAGATTCATTAAACTCCAAACAAGACAAAGGGGTAGAAGAATCTCTCCTCCATGACCACTCTAAAGGCAAAGGGAAAGAAGAAAAATTTCTCGTGCCTCCTAGTAGCGTTGAAAATAAAAAGAAGACATCTTTGATTAAATTAGATGTTAAATTTGATTTACCAATATATGATGGAGAGTTGAATGCAGAGAAGCTGGATAATTGAATAAGACAGATTGATGTTTATTACAGAGTGTAGAGCGTTGACTCAGACAAGAGTAAGATTCAGCTGGCTAGCCTAAACCTTGGAGGCACTTCCTTGGTATGGTGGTAAAGAAGGACACAAGCCAACATGAAGAAACATGGCAAGATTCTTTCAGTCTGGAGTCAATTTGTTTCTATAATTAAAAAGCAATTCTATCCACTAGCCTACATGCAGCAAGTCATGATGAGATGGAAAACTCTTCGACAACTAAAAGGGAAAAGTGTACAAGGTTACACCCAAGAATTTAGGAAAAGAGCTTTGATTCTAAGAATTTCTTTAGATTCACCTGAGACTCTGTTGAAGTATATATGTGGTCTATACAGCTACATGAGGCACACTATCCTCATGTTTAATCCCACCAGCATAGATGAGGTATCCATTCAGGCTATGCATATAGAAGCTAGAGGTATGAATGGGAACCGAGAAGTTGGGGGATCATCTAAACCCACCGCAAGCAAACATAAGGAGAGAAGAAAATAGAAATGGAAAGAGAGGAAGACAAACACTGTAAGAAAAAGCAAGTCTTCATGCATTCACTGTAAGAAGGATGGCTATGATGATGAACACCACTAGATTTTGCATCCAGAGCTAAAACCTAAGAAGTTCGAGGGCAAGAAGAGGAAGACTGCTACAGCTATTCAAAAGGATTTGGGGTCAGACTCAGGAGATGAAGCAAAAATCACAGTTACAGGTATAAAAGGTAAAAATTCTGAAGCATCTACTAGTAATTCTGCACAATCTACTTATAATGAAGAAAATGAGAGAAAGCAACATGAGCTTTTTCATATTCAAGTTATTTCCAATCATCAAAATATTGATACTTTGTTTGATAGTGGCTCACAATAAAATTTAAATTCAGAGCAATTGTAAAGAAGTTGGGATTACTAACCACACCTCACAAGAAACAATATCCATTAGGTTGGTTATTTGATAAAGCAAAGCTACAAGTGACTAGACAATGTAAACTTAAGTTTTCTTTTGGGTTAGCATTTGTAGATGAGGTTGAGTTAGATATAGTTCCTTTGGATATATGTGGAATTGTTTTAGAAAGTCCTTACTTGTATGATAGAAAAGCTATTTTCTATAGAGCTGAGAACAAGTATCTACTCATTAAAGATGGAATCGAATATATTGTAAGAACTCATAAGCTCAAGAATAATTATACTCTTATAAACTCAGGGCAGATGAAACGAATTGTAAATTCATGCAAACAATTTTTATTGATGGTCGTAGAGGAAAAGAAACCTAATAAAACCAATGTATCTGACGGTTGTGATGCTAAACAACAAGTTGATTTAGAAAAAGTTGTTTCAGAATATTATATATTGTTTCAAGAACCTAAAGGTCTTCCGCCCAAAAAGGAAATAGTGCATGATATTAATTTGTAGGAAGATGCTCCATTGCCTAGCATTGGAATGTAGAGGTTGTCCATTTTAGAGAATGCAGAAATCAAGAAGCAGGTACAGGAGCTACTCAATAATGGGTTCATCAGACCTAGCACATCACAATGTGGGACTCTAATTGTTCTGGTGAGAAAGAAATATGGCTTGTGGAGAATGTGCATTGATTACCGAGCATTGAATAAGATAACGATAAAAAATCATTATCCCCTTCCTTCCATAGATGATCTATTAGATCGATTGAAAGAAGCTACTTATTTTTCCAAGTTAGACATGCATAGTGGCTATCATCTAGTCAGAGTTGTAGAGTAAGATGCATGGAAGACTGCTTTCAAAACAAAGGAGGGACTGTATGGGTGGCTAGTTATTCCTTTTGGCTTCACCAATGCTCCCGCTACTTTCATGAGAATAATGAATGATGTACTCAAACCATTCCTTGATGATTTTATTATTATATATCTGGATGACATTCTTATATTTAGCAAAACGTGCGAAGAACATTTAAAGGATGTTAAGCAGACTCTAGATGTTTTGAAAAGAGAAAATCTTTATGTTAAACTCTCAAATTATGAATTCGGCAAAACATCTTTGAATTATTTGGGACATATAGTAGGGGGTGGTGAAGTGAAGATAGATCCCTCTAAGGTTGCAGTCATTGTAAACTGGCCTAAACCCAAATCTGCTACAGAAGTTAGAAGCTTCTTAGGAGCAGCACAATATTGGAGAAAGTTTATTTCTAACTTTTCCTTAATTGCAGCTCCCTTACATGCTTTAACAGGATTGAAGAAGGTGTTTCAGTGGGGAGGCAAACAGCAGAAAGCCTTCGACACCTTGAAAGAAAATATTAGTACAACACCAGTACTAGCACTTCAAAGACCATTTGAGATTGAAACAGATGAGAGTGACTATGCCATGGGAGTAGTGTTGATGCAGCACGGTAAACCCATATGTTATCATTCTGAGAAATTTAATTTTGCAGTAGTTAACTATCCCACATATCATAAATAATTGTATGCATTAGTAGAGAGTGTAAAAAAGTGGAAACATTACTTAATCGGCAAAGAGACAGTTATACATAGTGATCATCAACCACTTCAGTATCTACACTCCCAAACTAAGTTGCAGCAATCAAGACACTATAGATGGATGGGTTTTCTACAGTAGTTTCATTTAGTCATCAGATATAAAAAGGGCATACACAATAAAGTTGCAGATATCTTGTCCAGACCAATTATAAATGCATCTACTATACTTAAGCATAATTCAGTATTGCATGAGAGCTACAGTGAACAATATGCTCAAGATATAGATTTTAAAGATGTATATGCAACTTTAAGTCAAGGCAAATGAGTAGAAGAATTGGATTATCATGTTAAGGACCAATTCTTGTATCATTTTGGGAAGCTATGCATTCCACAAACTGAAAGAGTAAAGATAATTCGAGAAACAAGCACTTCTCTAACATCGGTCACTTTGGTGTAAGTAAAACTATTGCACAGCTGCAAAGATTTTGTTATTAGCCAAAAATGAATGAGACAATTTATAGATATGTAAGAGGATGTACCATGTGTGCTAAAAGTAAGCCCAGCAATAGAAAACTAGGCTTGTACACTCCACTACCAGTTCCTTCTCATCCATGGGAAAGTGATTTCATGGACTTTGTTGGAGGACTGCCTAAATGTAGGAAAGGTCATGACTATTTATATGTTGTTGTGGATAGGTTCAGCAAAATGTGTATTTTAATACCTTGTAACAAACAGATTACAGTTGAACAAACTGCAAAGTTATTCTTCCAGCATGTATGGGTCCATTTTGGATTGCCCACTTCCATAATATCTGATTGAGATACCTGATTTGTTGGGAAATTTTGGTCAAGTTTGTGGGAATTGATGGACACCAGGTTGAAGAAGAGCACAGCTTTTCATCCGCAAATAGATGGCCAAACTGAAGTGGTCAATAGGATAGTGATCTAGTTGCTTAGGGGCTATTGCAACAAGCATCCCAAGCTTTGGGATGAACATTTATGTTATGTGCAGCATGCTTACAACCAAGCTAAACATTCTTCTACACAGAGATCTCCTTTTGAGACCTGTTTTGGTTTCACACCAAGGTCTCCCTTGGGTTTTGTCTTTGGTAAAGACATAGCAGTTGATGGTCACAATGATGTGGAAAAGACAACTTAGTTCATTGAATAAATGCAGGAGATTTGCCAGGTAGTACAAGAACAACTGGAAAAGAGCCAAGCCAAGTACAAGGCAAGGCATGACAAGCATCGGATGGAGCATAGTTTCCAAGTTGGTGATCAAGTCTGGCTATATATCAACAAGGACAGAATGAAAGGTGAAGGTAAGAAGCTAAAGCTAATAAGATATGGACCTTTCAAGATACTTGAGAAAATTGGTGAGAATGATTTTTGCCTTGATCTACTAGCTTACATGCACATCTAATCAGTCGTTAATGCAGACAACTTGAGACTCTTTGAACATTCATTAATCAAAGATCTTGAAGAGCAGAGTCAATTGCCTTCTATTGATGATCTGTTGTCTGAATCTCTTAATGAATTGTAGGAAGATACAACTAGACAGGAAAATAAGAACTATGTGTAGTGGGGCTATTGAATACCTTAGGATTGGACTCAAAGGTACAAAACCAAGCAGTGCAAAATGGATAGAAATTGAGCAAGCGAGGAAGAAATACCCTCACTTCAATGATGCTTAAAAGAAAACCAGCGTTTTGTGGTCCAAAAGCTTTTTTAGTTGGAAGGTCATGATCTGAATTGGATCCTAGAACACTCTTTAAGTTTTCATGATTGTTTCAAATTATGCTAAAAGATTCAAGTCCTAGAAAAGTCAAAGCTATTAGAAGGAATCCTCGTAACAGTTGCAGTCGTGGCTAGAGTGGAGCAACGAAGACCCTTGGTCAAGCACGCAGACCGTTGGCCCATGGTAACATGCACTGGCGCAAACTGGAAAAACCGGAGGCCAAATCAAGAAATGTGGGTGGTTTATGATACGCGATTAGCGGTAAAGTGATAATCACATATCACAGGGTGTCCCCCTCAGTGAAGGAAAGCCCTGAAGTGCCTAGACCTGAAATCAGTATAAAATTCAGAAAATTAACGCATTTGGTTCCGTAGCACAGGATTCCACAAACCGATAGGATGCCTCGAAGTGGTAAGCAGTTTTAATTGAGTCTCGCCCGATGCCACACATCGAGTGACATGTGTCTGAAAGATGAGAGAGAAAACCACTCGCATCAAACGGGTAAACATCGTGTGACTTGTCCACCCAATATGAAGGACAACCGTAGGATCTGGGCAGCCCAGATCAATGGCGAAGATACATCTCGATGACTGACCGGATTTGCCAGGTCAGAAAGCAAGATGATAGGGGATTTGAAGACCAACGTGGATGATGAGTTGGCAAATGATTCATGATTCGTGGGTGATCTTGAAGGAAACAAAATTAATGACCATTCAAAAATTATTCATGTTACCTGACACCCAGTTCATTGGGAAAGAGGTCGCCACCTCCCTGCGAGGCGTTATCCGGTGATGATGACGCAGAGCAAAGGAATTCAAATCAACAGAGGTAAGAAAATAAGAAGGCCGAGAAGAGAAAATGAACAATCAAAAGAACAGACTGGCCTTAAAGCCGTGACCTGACAGAAGCAGAAAAAACACACAGAGAGGCAGATAAGAGTTAACTAGACACATGAAGCTAATAGCAGAGAACAGAGAGCAGAAGCTGAGCTGACCTGAACGAAACTGTTAGCTTTGCTATATAACAATGATTTTCTATGGTCAGAGATAAGCTTGGTCTGCATGGTTGTGCTGAAAAGGATTCCACATCGGTTACTTCCTCCTTTCTTCCTCTATCCCGCTTATTCTCCTTCATCTTCGTTTCCTCTGTTTTTCCTATAAACACGACAAATAACCCCTTTGGCCTTAGCCCCAAGCACCCAAAGCCCAAACCCTCATAAAAACCTGCCATAAACCCTCATGTTCTTGCTAAAAAATTTCATCATTTCCCTCCCATTGATTCCCTCCCACAGATCCAACGGTTCCCATCGCGCCCGATAAAGTGACCTGCTCGACCTTTCCCAACCATCCGATCACTTTTGAAAATATCCGATGACATTCGCTCTTATCACGCCGTCCACTCAATCGAATGTTAGCACATGATGACAACAGTTTTTCAATCTCATCCACCACTACGTGTCGATCAATGAGTGGAATCGCGTGGTCCTGTCCTCTTACCGCTTTGCGCTCGAAAGCGGTGTGATCAATACCAATACCGCCTGCCCGATAACAACCATGTAACTTCGCCTCCTGATCATCATTTGATCTAGCCGCCTAAGATCTAATGGCCCAAATTCAACCTGCTCCTGCCTCGGCTGATATCCTCCACCAAGCCATCTCCGCCGTCCATTTCCTCGATCTGACAAACATCCTTTTCGCTCATCCATATCATCCACTCACCCATGCATCCCACGTCCGTTGATCACTCCATTTTCCTAAAGGAGGAAGGTGACCAGCTTATCGGTACCAGTTGCAGTAAACCACCAACAACCATATTTAACAGAAGACCTGGCCAAGGGAGAAAAGGACAGAGCATGACCCTGCAGCTACATTTATCAGTTATGGAACCCCACCAGTATGAGAAATACAACTTCTTAAGAGGACAACACAACCCCTGAATAGACCAGATTCATCCACTGGAGCAAGCAAACACAGTCAAAGACTCCATCAGGCAGCTAAATGCAATTGGTGGGCAATTTTGACCCCTCCATACCTAAATGGCCGAGTAAATCTATAAATACCCAAAAACAAAATGTAATCGGGGTTGGTGGTTGGGATTTTGATGTAAGGTTAAACTTCTGGAGATTGTAGATATTTTGTCACTTGCAGTGTCTCGTCTTCATTTTCAGCTAATACAAGCTTCTTTTTCTATTAACTGCTCACTTTCCATTTCCCTCTGTTCTAAGCTTGTGCTTGATATGTTGTATTCTTGATCTTTGAGGTTTAGCAATAGATAGTTGTCATCCTATCTCTGTGTTAGATTGTTGAATGTATCATTGAATAGGTTACTCAGGTTTCTTTCTATATGATGTAAGAGAGTTTTCATCCTATCTGTGTATTAGTAGAATAGATTTACAAGTTTCTTTACTAGTTGCATCTAGCCATCACATAGCTTGTGCATCTACTAGCGTGGTTAGTACTCTCCATATTCACCCAATATTTAAATTGTGAGCATTTGGTGGTCTAAAGCCTTGTAGTTTAGGGTTGTTCATGCATGTCTAGAATGAAACAAAGTGGAAGTGGTTATCTGGCTTGAGCAAACCATCACTCCTTCCATTAAACCTACAACAATAGTTGAGTTTATATGTTACCAAGCATCTCCGAGCTACAACCTAGGAGAGTTTCTTGGAATCCTAACATAATTGGCACTATTTCCGGGGAGAGGAGATGGAAGCTCAACTTCCCTAGGAGAATGACACAGATCCAGCTTTGATGATAGACAAATTCTGCACACATTTTTGGTTGGACTCATCTTTCTGGCGACTCTAATGGAGGAAGAACCTTTTGGAAACTCCACATCACAGTTCTAGCTTAGTTTGTTAGACATAATTGGAGAAATCCTCAGAAATCACCAGCTGTCCCAATGTGTGACCCTGAGAAGATTATCAAGCAGAGAAAAATATCATAGAAAGGAGCATCAGGATGACATAATCCTAAACAATCTTAAGTAGCTCTGTAAGAAAGGCTTGTAACTGAGCATGTACATGTTGAAAGTTTAGAGCCTAGTACTATCATTGAAGAAGTACTCTCAGAGAATCATAAAGCTCCTTATTCAATAAGTTTCCCTTTGCATCTCAGTCCAAAGAAAACCTCCCATATATTCCATCATTTTCCTTTAGCCCTGTCATTCATTCCTCAGCTCCCTACCTGCCAAACTGCCAGTACCCTTCCATCTACCCGAGTCATGGCAGGCCAACAAGTACCTACCAAAATGGAAAGAATCATAGCTGCTAGGTATGGACCCTTGGTCCTACCTTTTCCTTTGAATGCCATGTCGACAGGAGAGTATAAAAAATACATGCCTAAGTTCACTGGGACAGAGGGAGTAACAGCAGAAGAACACCTTGAGTCCTTTTATAGCTACACTGGTAACCTAGATATTAGTGAAGATGATGTGTGGATGAGAGTATTTGTCCAAAGCCTTGATGGAGAGGCTAGAAAGTGGTTCAGGGAGCTGACCCCTAGTTCTATAATAGACATTGAAGCATTAGATGATGTCTTTTTAAATCATTGGGGAGATAAGAAAGATCTGCTATATTACCATACTAAGTTTTGCAACCTCAAGAGGAAAAATGGGGAATCATTGTTTGATTTTAACAAAAGATTCAATCGTATGTATAGCAAGATACCAGTTGAAGTGAAGCCTACTCCCACATCTACCAAAATCACCTATGCTAATGCTTTTGACTCTGATTTCTACCTGCTCTTAAGAGAAAGAAGATGCGCCACTCTAGCTAAAATTCAAGATGCGGCCCTAGAGGTCAAATCCAATATTATGGCTACAGAGAAACTCAAAGGTCATGCTGATAGAAGGAGGTAGAGAGGTGAGGCTTCTTCTTCGTCTACTTCATCTTTAGAGCCTAAAATAGACAAGATGACTAAAATGATAGAGTCATTTGCTGCTGAAATATCCAAACTAAAGGTTGAACAGAGTTCTGGGAAAGCAAGGCTTCCTCATACCTTTTCTCCTAAAAGTCCCAATCCATTCAAAAGACTAAATGAATAATTGTGAACCATTCAGAGGGGAAAAGAGGCTAGTGAAGAACAAAGCGTTAAGACTCCTTTCTATAACGTAGTCATGGAGGAGGAACAATTTGATGAAGAGGATGAGATTCATTGCATGGAAGACAAGGGCAGTGGTAGCTTTTTGACGTTAGATGCTTATGAAGAATCGTTACTCCAGGACTAGACCAGTCAACAGTGGGACAGAGAAGCTATTATATAGACTGAACACTAGCTAAGATATAATTTGAGGTCAAGAACGAGTAATGTCAAAGAGAATCATGTCCAAAGAGTTGTTGTCCCCACAGAACAATAGATCAACAAACAGAAGCGACCAGCAGCCGATCCCATCATCCTCAAAGCACCAGCTCAAGAGGTAAGAGACCCTCACAAGTTCCCTTCCCATTTTAGTTTTGAATCAGAAGTTCAAAAGCTAAAAATATATGTACCACTAATAGAACTTGCAAAGAGTGAGGCCTTTAGGAAGCCCATCCTTGATGCCCTTGAGCTGAAAGCCACACAAGCCTCCGCTGACTATGTCAATTTACAGGATGATAAACCTGCAATTGTGCTTAGCCGAATGACTGAACCTGCTAATGATAATTCTCCATCATTCTATGTCTCCTTGACCATTCATGACAAAACCCTCAATAACTATCTATTGCACATAGGGGAAAGTCATAATCTAATGCTTAAAGTTGTCATGGAAGAGTTAGGCCTTGACATTACCAGACCTTATCATGATTTATTCTCCTTTGATTCAAGGAAGGTGAAATTTCTAGGGTTGATTAAAGACTTAGCTATCACCCTAACTAAGTTTCCCATGAAGAGCATGATGATGGACATTGTGGTAGCAGATGTTCCACCTAATTTTAGCATGTTGCTATCCTGAGGGTGGATTAAGAGATTGGGTGGGACATTACAAAATGACTTATCTTATGCCACTGTCCTAGTTTTTGGAGGAGAAAGAAGAAGGCTATACAGGGAAGCCCAGTTGGCCTATATCGTTAGTGATGAGAAGAAAACAATGTAAACTTTGAAACAGGAACTATAAACTCAAAACGGGAACTCTTGCCAAAAAACCCGAAAAAACTTCAAAAACAGTGCTAAAAATGAAAAGTGTGTATACTCGAATGATGTTTTTATTTTTTAGGGGTCAATTTTGAACATGTTTTAAAAATGGCAGTGACTATGAAATTTACTACAAAATTTTTGTGCAAAATATAGCTTCAAAATGAAAAAGTGATGATACTGGAACGATGAATTTTTTTTTAGGGTCAATTTTCAAACTTTTTAAAAAATGCTAATAAAACCAAATTTTTATGTGCTAAACAAAGTTGTTTATGAGGAAAAAAACAAATTAATGTTTTTGGTAGAATATAATTTTTCTTTCTTAAGTATAAATTCAACATGTTCTCAACCATAACATTCTAGATACAAAAGAAATTGAAAATTTTTCAACTATAAAATTAAAAAACCATGACACTGTGAACAAATTACATCACTAAATGAATTCAAAAGTCATTATTTGTATATTGAATAAAACATAAATTATATCTCTAATTTAATATTGCATTGTAGATATTTTAAACAATAAAAATTATCATAATTAAGACATATAATCCAACAACATAAAAATGCCTCATAACTTCTCATTTAACACCATATGGAAATCATTAATTTTATTTCAAGATACGATGCATACATCAGTTATATAAACTGCCTTAAACAATTATTCGAAATCACTCATATTCTCTTAAACGCCATCAGAATTTGCATCTTCAGATGAGTGACTGGATGCTGAAGAAGATGTTCCTTATTCTTCTCTTTCATCAACTAGTGCCCCATCTAAGTCCACATGCATTCCCAACATTTCAGGGTTCAAAATTCTTCTAGATCTATGACTGGTTTCAGCAGACTCCCATCTCAACACCGTTCCTTCTAGTAACAACCTTTTCAGAATCTCTATCATCTTGAAGTGAAGAGTTCATCTCTTCGTTAAATTGAAGTCATAAACAAGTATGTCAACATCCTCCAATTTTAATATGTCTGTGTGGCGATGTTTATATTTTTACCCTTTATTTTTCTCTTTTCACCATTTGCTTGGTCAACTACCATCTCTGGCTTATACGCACCATTCGATGGGTGTGTATTTGTGGCATACCAATGTACTTCAACACTTGTAACATCCTCATTTTCTATAAAGACCTTTATAACTTTAGCAACCCATAAGGGATAGCCATTGGGATCTCCATCTACTAGCACTGCAATCATGCAACCCTCCTTAATATCCTATACTGAACCCCTATAAAGGCCTTCCATGGCTTCACGTTATGCACGAGATCTTCTAGAACCAATATACATATCTCTTTCCTCTGCCTGTGAAGAATTAATAATACCTTGAGATTGTTGCTGTTCAATAATGTTTATTTCCTCATGTTCATTCGACACATTTTGTGGCCAAATAAATGGATTTTTCAAAGGTATATCTTCATTTGTTGTTGTTGAAATGATATCACTTTGATTATTGAAAAATGACTCCCACCAAACTGAATCAGCAATGTCAAAGTACTTATATGTATATCTAATAAATTTTTTAATTTATTCTAGGCAATCAGAATAATTTATATTTTTGTTTTGTTTGTGTGCATTATGAACTTCACCAACTGATTGTAATAACAATATTTTCGATGCAAATATTGGATGATCTGGAATGAACTTCAAAAATTGCAAACCTGATGGCGGTCCCCATTCTGTAGTAGTTGAATAATTCTTGTCCCATATTAGTGTTTTCCCATCAATTTTTTTGATACGAAATTGATGTTCAAAGCTAATGACATTAAGTCACTCAATGCATTTCCCCTCACCATATGATCCCATAATAAACCTACGCATGTCAACAGTTTCTTCCAACACATCAAAAGTAGGCTCTAGCATGTATAATTTCTTAATGTATTCAATTAATGATGGCATGCTCCCAGCTTCCTTCCTCCTCAATGTGACTGAAAAACGATTGAACATCTGATCAATATGGTCATGAGTGTGCCCAACAAGAAGGAAACCAACCTTTACCTTTTGAAAAATTCTCAATTCAACAAGCATGTTTAGATATCCAAAAACAACCTGATTTTTGTTTTCACGACAAGTGTTGTCCAATTGTAGATACAAAACTTTAGGAAGATTACCAAACCAATGAGAAAACACATCATGAATTATGGTTATGATCAGATTTGCATCATTATGAATATTTGGAGTTGTGAAGTACACCTTTGGCAACATTTTCCCATTGAAGACCATACAACCAACCAAGTGATACTGAATAAAATTTTCCTCCTGTAAATTTTTGTGTGTGCGAACAAAATGTGGTAAAAGTGTTTTCTTCTGGTCC
This sequence comes from Pinus taeda, assembly GCA_000404065.3. Classification (NCBI taxonomy): domain Eukaryota; kingdom Viridiplantae; phylum Streptophyta; class Pinopsida; order Pinales; family Pinaceae; genus Pinus; species Pinus taeda. The sequence continues at coordinate 12,713 of APFE031626503.1, read as the reverse complement.
ATACCTTCAATTATCAAACCCAAATATTTATTCGGATTATCATAAAACTTCTTTTGATGCTTGTACAACTTTTTTCGTTCATTTGTTTGTTGTTCACGATGCTCTTGAAGTTCTTTCACAATTCAATTTACACAACATAAAAGAAATCCATTAAGAAATATGTTTTCATACTTGATGAATATACAATTTTAAAAGTTAAAGTTATGAATACCTACCTCTTTCTGACCCTTCACATTTGTCCTTTTTTGATTTAAGAGAAGCACATGTACTGCAAATCTCCATCCTTGTCTTCTTAGGAATATGGACATTGTTGAATTCTTTCTTCCATATCTTCACAAAATATTGATATGTAATAAACCGGCCAGGTCCCTCAGCTCCTTCTGCATATTCTTTGTATAAGTTGTATATTTTGCGTCTCCAAAAATTATCTGGAATATGTATTGTCTCTCTATTTGGCATACACTCTCCATGCTTTGAAAAGAAATCTTTCATCCATGACATTGCAGTGTTTGATAATGGCCCAAAATGTCTTTTATGACATACTTCAAAATAAAATGTGGGATTCTTTTCCAAATTTTCTTGAATTCTCGAGAGACGAAAATTCTCAATCAAATGAAACATTTTGAAATCTTTTCTACAGATAAATAAAGTCTTAATATGATAATCATAACCTGACAATGTAGATTGCATGCACCCAACTAAATATGAATTTTGCATGCTTTTATTCATTGACAAATATCTCTTCCTGCTCTCTAATGCAAATTTGAATTTCATATGTTTCAAGCAATCTTTTTGGCAACATTCACTTGAAATGAGTGCACTGATAGAACTTCTTCTCATCAGATATTCTACTCTACCCCTTGTATAACTAGAACATACTGCATTGATACGAAAATGTATGCTCCTACTCCTCGATATAATATTTCTTGGCAACATCTCCATCATTAGATCATCATTTGTGTAAGGATTTTCATCATCATTAAGAGGAATTTTATCCACACTATGATCAACTATGCTTTTCAAATACTGACTTGGAGGATATTCTTTATCTTCCTCTTCTTCAGTGCTACTGCCATAGTAGGATAGAATTTGGACTCAATGGAAATTTTGACCTGATGTTTATTGGATATTCTTCTTCATGTGCATTTTCAGTGCTGCTCTCATAGTTCAGAGAATAAGGACTAAGTGTATCATCTTGTCCTTCATCACTGCTACCTTTATATTCATTAGAATTAGGACTAAGTGCATCATCCTATCCTTCATCACTGCTGCTCTCATAGTCCCTAGAATCAGGACTAAGAGGAAATTGTGACACTCCATTCTTTTGAAATTCATCATCGCACTCTTCATCACTATTGCTCTCATAGTCCTTAGAATTAGGACTAAGTGGACACCGTGACACACCATTATTTTGAAATTCATCATCCCACTCTTCATCACTGCTGCTGTCATAGTCCTTAGAATTAGGACTAAGTGGACACCATGGCACTCCACACTTTTGAAATTCATCATCCCGCTCTTCATCAAAGCTGCTCTCATAGTCCTTAGAATTAGGACTAACTGGACATCGTGGCACTCCATACTTTTGAAATTCATCATCGTACTCTTCATCAAAGTTGCTCTCATAGTCCTTAGAATTAGGACTAAATGGACACCTTGACACTCCATACTTTTGAAATTCATCATCATGCACTTCATCGCTGCTGCTCTCATAGTCCTTAGAATTAGGACTAAGTGGACACTTTGACACTCCATTCTTTTCAAATTCATTATCAAGCTCTTCATCACTGCTACTCTCATAGTCCTTAGAATTAGGACTGAGTATACATCGTGACACTCCATTCTTCTGAACTTCACCATCTTGCTCTTTATCACTATTGCTTTCATAGTCCATAGAATTAGGACTAAGTGGACACCGTGAGACTCCATTCTTTCTGAATTTGTCATCAAGCTCATCATCACTAGTACTTTCATAGTCCTTCGAATTCAGACAAAGTGGAATCTGTGACTTTTTATTTATTTGAAATTCTCCATTCCCTCTTTCATCAGTGCTGCTCTCATAGTCCTTAGGATCAGGACTAAGTGGAAGAATTGAATTTCTATTCATAGTGGAAGAATTCTCGCTATATTTATCCATATGAATAGAGTTGTTACACGATGAAGATGTTGATGCTGTATAAATCGAAACTTCACTATCAGGACAATACATCCCTTTCGAATAGAAGATGTTGAATGATACAAATGGAGAGTCTCCTAAAGATATTATATAGCGTAGAGAATGAAATTTTCCCTGCAAAAATTTCCCTCCCAAAAAATTTCGCGAAAATATTTCCCTCCAAAAATTTTCCACCCAAAAAATTTCGCAAAAATATTTCCCTCCTAAACGTTTGTGAGATTTATTTCACTTCATTATTTTATTATGCAATTCAATGAAAAATGTAAACTTAATTTTTTTTATGAAATAAATCATTAAAGTTAAAACTGTAAACTACAACTTCTACTTAAATTATTTTAATAGTCAAAGTATATAATATTTACTAAAGAATTGAATGTTTTTCTAAATTTTTATAATACATTCTAAAACAAATTAATCCCACATTCACCCCACTATAAAACAATTCCATACTGTTTGCTTTCTCATATTTTCATTCATCACCATAAAAAAATTAACATGTTAAAATTTATTAAAACTAATTAATCCCGCATTCATCGTATGGTAAAACATCTCCGTAGTTTCACCTATATATTCCATTATCACTATTACTCATGTTACATCAAGGTTTGCTGAGGTTCGTTAAAAGACTTGTAGCAAATTTGTAGAGCAGCTACATTGGGATCAATAACATATTCAACGAAGAATTCCCGCAATTGAAAGGTTAGTTAAATTCTTTTCCTTGAAATTTCTCATACTAAATTAGTTTAACCAAGTAGATTTTTTTCTAAACTTAAAATATTTTGTCAACCAAATTAAGAAATATTTTTTCCATGAGCATGGTGGGCCCAGGGCAACCCCATCCTGTAATCAACCGGCCACCAGATTTTTTTTATAAACTTAAAATTTTTTGTCAACCAAATTAACAAATATTTCCAACGTGAGCATGGTGGGCCCAGGGCAACCCAATCCTGCAATCGGTCGGCCACCCACTCCCTCCACACACCCTTTCGGGCACCTCCCTAAAGTCAACAACCCCTTTCCCCCTC
>APFE031626502.1:0-24982 GCA_000404065.3 Pinus taeda | reverse complement strand
AACTTATAATTTTTAAAATATTAGAAAGTTCATAAAATACTACATTAACAACGGAAATTTATATTTTTCATGAAAATACAAAGTTTTAATGTTTTTATTACATAATCTTTGTTACAGTGGTCTTATTAGCTTTTTAGGATGTCAAAGTTATAGTGAATTCCGGAGGCTTCTCCAAGTTTTTTTAGCATAAAAATAAAATCTTAAATTAAACTAAATAATTAATTTCTATAAGTCAGACCAGAACATTAACCACCATAATCATCATCAATAATATTTCACCAAATTTTTTGAGCATAAAAATAAAATCTTAAATTAAACTAAATAATTCGTTGTAATGACCCCATGATATGTAATTGTGAAAGTTTACTGTGGTAAAAGACAGTAATACAGTTGTTGTTATGTTTTAAACAAAACTGTGATAAACTATTTCTTTTAATTAAAGTAATTTAAATATTCCATGAAATGCTGGCAGCCTCTAAGAGGTGAATTTTAAAGAAAAAGATCAGTTGTGATAACTGATGGTAACTACCCTCCAAAACAGGAAAAGTCCTGACTGAGGGAGGAGGTTCTGTGTTGTGAGGACAGACAGAAGAAATTCTTTTCCAAGAACAGGAAAAAGGAAAAAGAGAAGAAAAAGAGAATTGGTTAAGTCTGGTTAGGACCAGATAACCAGGCACAGAGAGTGCACAAATCCTGTTGAGGGCTGGAGGCCTGCAGGATGGCTCGGGGGGAGAATTCCGTCTGAGGATGGGTCTCATGGCTGGGTGGAAGAGCATACACAAGCACAGGTGACCTGCTTGAGAAATCATTTTTGTTACTGGCGAACCAGGTACGATTTCAACTGCAGAGTCTCTGTTTGAATATGAATATACAGTGAATGTACAGTAGTCAAACAGGAAGCAAGTTCTTTCCTAGTTACTGTTATAATGTTAGGAAACTGTATAGATATGGTTGCAGTTAAAAGACAGGTTATTATAAACCTAGATTGACTGTAGATAAAGCTACATAGAAAAATATAGTAAAACTGGTTATAGGAACCAAGAAAGGTAACCAAGAAACTGGTTATCGAATGACAGGCAGAGTATAAGCTCGTGCAGAAGATTGAGTCAATGTTTAAAACTACATATCTTGATAAATGATCATATAAAAATCTGAGTGTGTCGACAGAGTGAGAATTAAATCTCTGAGTCCGAATAGGCGAGCACAGACAGAAGTCAGATGCTACCTTGCTGACGGAGGAGAGTTAAAACCTCGGTTGTTATTACAACTGTCTAACGAAAAACGAAAATACACCAAAGAATAGCAGATGGATAGCGTTAATTTGATAGCTGTACAAAACAATAAATGAGATTATTATGTCATTTCAACAAACCATAGTCTCAAGAATACAGTGTTAGCGAGCACGGTAACACGAAGCCAACTCCGTCGAGCGACAAACTAGAGGGGCATATGTTCATGTAATGTATATGGAACCCTGTGCATATAAATCGAGAAAGGGAAATATATTTATTGCATCCGAAATCCTGTGTATGAAACTGAGGTGGAAAATATATTCATATATACATATAAACCTGTGCATGCAAGCGAAAGAAGTATGCTTACATATATAAGATAAATCGAGTATACAATGCAATGAAAACCTTAAACATACATGTGAGGTGCGATATTATCCATAGCGGAAGGAAAGAACGAAATATCGTTATGGCTAACCATTCTGGATCATACAGTATATATAATGCTATCTAGTGAGCCGAGAGCACGCTATTCAAACATTACTGTATAAACAACAGAATTATTACTAATCAATCCTAGCCAGTAAGACAGATGCATAAGAATACAGAGCAACGACATGGGCAACCATTATAATCTGAGTCATATACGAAGGTGCGGATATAAAGAAATGCACAATCTAGCACTTGACAGCATAAGTCCTTGCACTGTTGGAAAAACGATAAGAGAGAATAGAGTATATGTACATATTCATGGATACATAAAATGTGGACTGCCCTGAGGGCGCAGATAGAGCCACCGTCATAAAGCTATAAGTTTATACACAGTTCAATACCTGAGTGAAAAAAAAAAACTTGAACGAATTACAGAAGTTTACTTAAAAAGAACCAAACCCTCATTCAAGGTCCAGATTCATGAGCTGGGTCTGCACATCACAGCTAGACCCGAAACCCATAGTTAAGAACAGAAATGAAAAATCATAAACAGAGTATGTTGTAAGGGGCAACCGTGTGACCAAGCAAGAAACCTTAAAATACATGCAAGCGAACTATGTGAGTTCCGCCGTGCTCACTAACAAATCTGGCGGGTATGGACTCGACCAGTCTTAAAGGAGGAAACAAATACAAGTCTTGAGGGATCTCTGAGGAGTATACCTCGGCCGGTGCAGAAATAAGGCCCTCATGGAGCGGCAGTCTGCAACCATAACCTAGATAACCTTAAACCCTGAGGCAGAGAAGCTTATATAAAGGAACAGAGACAAGGTTTGAGCTTACCTGTAGCCGCTGCGAGGGGAAGCTGTCATGCACAGCTGCTTGACATTATCCATGGAGTCGCATCATCAGCTGCGTGCCTAGGAGCTAAAAAACATTTAGAACTGTAAGACTGAAGATTTCATAACCAATAAGTCTACCGTAAATACACAGGGAACATAGAACCAAAACATTACCTATGTAATATTGAACACGGCCACTGCATAGCTCCGAAGTGGATACAGTCCATGAGAGTATAGTTGGTAAGATAGACCAGAGGCGAGGTGTCGAGACAGAGCCGAAAGCAAATGAAACAATAAACCCTGTGACCGCATTGCCAATGCTTTTGTAATGCCGTAAACCCTGGATTGGATCTCCACCCTTCGATCCATGGGGGTAATCCTGACCATTCATACAAGGCGGGAAGGTCAAGCGTGAGGGCCGAGAACTCCATAATCGATGCATCACATGGCCAAAGGAGTTCAGCAATGCCACCTCGCACTATAAGGACGGGTGCCATTAAGACATAGATGTGCTGGCGCCTGCAGGAACTGCAGCAGGACCACCAGCGCCTGCACTTCATTAAATACGCACAGCTGAGGTGGACTTACAGCTAAGCTCCACCGAAAGGTCAAAGGATTACACCAAGAACCATGACAAATATATGTTGCGTGGCATTAAGCATGTCAACCTTGGTTACCATGAATACTTAACAAAGATTTAATAAAGCGTTGAATGTGTGGTGTAGTAATTATATATATATGGTATATATGATAAAGCCATGGGAGCAAATATGCATCAAACATTCTAGTTGTATTAAGAATAGCGTAAGATGAATAGTTATGTTAGCATGCAGTAAATTTTTTTTTTTTTTTTATGTATGTGGTGGAAATGTGATAAATTGGTATCAGAGCCCAGTTTCAACACTGTGGCCTCAGGCAAACATGTTTCACTGTGAAAGCCTACACCATGCATATGTAGGAGAGTTAATATTTCATCTAACTGTTGTTCTGTTTATGAAGGAAAAAAAAAATACAGAATTACAACAGTTAACAGTTGAAGCAGTGAGGAGACAAAATGCAAGGACCCGATAGTAATCCTCAGGAGAACCCGAAACTGTGGGTACAGTTGGGTGAGGCAACACGAAGCACCAATTTGGCAATACTGGAAACGGTTCAAGAATTGAAGAATGAAATGGCATGGTTGCGAGAGGACAACGCGCGTTTAACAGTTGAACAAGAAAGGATTCTGAAGAGCCTGTCAGACAGGCAGAATCCACCTCTATCTAACCCTAGCGCGGAGCAGCAGAGGATGACAGAAGAACAAAATTATCAGGTTGAACCTGAAATTTCAGAGGGTAAAGAGGATCATTCAGACAATGTACCAGAACCGCAAACTTCAAAACATCAGAGGATAGAACTGCAGGGAGAATTCCGGAAGATTAAACCCCCACATTTCGATGGCGAACAGGAGGAAGCTGCTGAAGCCTGGTTAATAAATATGAATAAATATTTTCAGTTGTATGAGTATGACCATAACTTGAAAGCGAGACTAGCAATCTTCCAGTTACAAGGTAAGGCAACCTTGTGGTGGGAAGAAATCAAGATTGTCAAGGGGGTCAGCGAACGAACCATTACATGGGAGAAGTTCCAGAAATACTTCAAAGAAAGGTACCTGACTGAGTGCTTCTATGATGAGAAGGCAAGGGAATTTCATGACTTAAGACTAGGCCAACAGACCATGGACGAGTTCATTAATCGTTTTACCTCCCTGTTACGTTATGTACCTTACATTAAGGAGGAGAAAGCTAAGGTCCAAAGATTTGTGAGCAGCTTACCTGCGTATATAAGGGAGAGGATTGAGTTTGACAATCCTAGGACTATGGATGAGGCTATTCGTAAAGCAAGGATCTGCTATCAGCAGAGTAAGCAGAAGGGGGATACTTCGAATAAAAGATGGAATGAAAAAAGGAGCAGTCGAATGGTTGGAAGTGGCAAGGGAGGTCGCAGCAATGGAAATAAGGGAACTGGTAAAGGATTAAACAGCAGATCTGTAACAAGAAGTGCGCCCCGAACTAGACCAGGAAGTGAAAATAGAGTGAGTGAGCAGCCTGCTAGACCAGAAGGTGAGGGAATGACCAGACCTCCAGTTCAATGCTGGGGCTGTGGAGGGCCTCACTATGTTAAAAACTACCCACAGCGAAAGGGGACAGACCAGATATCCCAGATTCATGAAGCATCGACCGTTGGGGACGTGGCACGTAGTGTACCCAGAATCAATTCAGCGTTGGAGGACCGCCAAGCGGAGTACCAGCCATCCATGGTTGAATTTGAAGGTAAAATTTCAAACCTTTCCATAGCTGTTCTTATTGACCCAGGGGCTACTTTAAGTTATGTTAGCCCAAAAATAGTATAACATTGTAAACTGCAAGCTGAAAAGTTCAGGAATCCGTGGCTGGTCCAACTAGCTACAGGAGCCAAGAGACGAGTCTTGGCCAAAGTAAATAATTTCTCCTTAACCATAGCAGGACAGCCAATAGTGGCAGATTTGAATGTACTACCGTTGGGTTCCTATGATATCTTGATTGGGATGGATTGGCTGGAGAAACACTGGTCCTTAGTGAATTGCAAGACAAAAACTACTAACTATAAGGATGACGGTGGGGAGCAGCAGGAGTTACAAGGAATCAAACATCCCGTACAGATTCGACCCATTACAGCAACTCAGTTAGCTAAATGCATCAGAAAGAAATGTCAAATCTATGCTATTCAGGTGGGTTACGCTAATCAGAAGGATAAAACCGCCATGTTGGGTAACATTCCGGTGGTGCAGGATTTTGCAGATGTTTTTCCCGAGGAGGTACCAGGATTAACACCTAAAAGAGATGTGGATTTCACCATTGAACTGATTCCGGGGGCAACACCTGTATCATGGGCACCCTACCGTATGAGTGTACCAGAACTAACAGAATTAAAAATGCAACTGCAAGAACTGTTAGACAAAAATTACATCCGTCCCAGTGTGTCACCTTGGGGAGCCCCAGTGTTGTTCGTCAAAAAGAAAGATGGAACCTTTCGGATGTGCATTGATTATCGTCAGCTGAATAAGCTCACGATCAAAAATAAATATCCTTTGCCTAGGATCGACGAACTTTTTGATCAGGTGAAGGGAGCGACGGTATTCTCTAAAATCGATCTGCGATCTGGTTACCATCAGATCAGAATTAAAGAGGAGGATATCGCTAAGACCGCTTTCAGAACGCGGTATGGGCATTACGAATTCGTGGTGCTACCTTTTGGTCTGACCAATGCACCTGCTACCTTCATGTGTTTGATGAACAGAGTGTTTCACAGATTTTTAGACAAATTTGTGTTCATATTCATAGATGATATCCTGATTTATTCCCGATCTAGGAAGGAGCATGAGGAACACCTAAGATTGGTGTTGCAAACTTTGCGAGAACATCAATTGTATGCAAAGTTTAGCAAGTGTGATTTCTTCAAGGAAGAGATACAATACTTGGGCCATGTAATCACAAAGGAAGGAATTGCAGTAGACCCTGAAAAAATCAGAACTATAATGGAGTGGCCCATACCAAAGGACGTGGCAGATATTAGGTCCTTTATGGGGCTAGCGGGTTATTATAGAAGATTTGTCGAAGGCTTTTCTAGGGTAGCATACCCTATCACCTCCTTACAAAAGAAAGGAAAAGTGTTTAAGTGGACTTCAGAATGTCAGAAGAGCTTTGAACAGCTCAAGCACTTACTCACCACAGCACCCATATTGAGTATAGCTGATCCTAATAAGGATTACGTGGTCTGCACTGACGCAAGTAAAGAAGGCATGGGAGGGGTGCTGATGCAAGAGGGAAGAGTCATTGCATATGAATCAAGGAAGCTGAAAGAACATGAGCAGAAATACTCTGCTTACGATCTGGAGTTAGCAGCTGTTATTCATGCCCTGAAAATGTGGAGGCACTATCTTTTAGGAAGAAAATTTCTGCTGCTAACAGACCACCACAGCCTAACAAATTATTTCAGCCAACCCACCTTAAACACGAGGCAAGCTCGTTGGGCTGACTTCTTAAGTGGGTTCGACTTTGAAATTAAGCATTTAAAAGGAAAGGAGAACCGAGTGGCTGATGCATTAAGTCGAAAGGTACAATGCGTGTGCAAGATTTCAGTTAGTAAATGGAAGAGTACTTTATTTGAAAAGATAAAATCAGCAGCTGAACGTGATGCTGTTTACCAGCAAATTAAACAGAAATTACAGCAATTTTCTGGTAAGGAAACACAACAAGGGTATGAGCTGGATGATGCCAGAATGTTGTACTTTAACAAAAAGTTGTATGTACCCAATGAAGATGGTATTAAGAAGCTGATTCTGGATGAATTTCATATCAGCCATTATACCGGGCATCCAGGATACCAGAAAATGGTTACCGCTCTTCGGAAAGAATATTACTGGCCAAAAATGAAGAAGGAGGTAGCTGAGTATCTAGCACGATGTTAAGAATGTCAGCAGATCAAGGCAGAGCATTTGCATCTAGCAGGGCTGCTACAACCCTTACCCATTCCGGAATGGAAATGGGAGACTATCTCCATGGATTTTATAATTGGATTGCCTCGGACGAAGAAGAATAATGATTCCATTATGGTGGTAGTGGATAAATTAAGTAAGGCAGCACACTTCATACCTGTGCAATCAACATATAAGGTTGTGCAAATTGCTCATATTTTCATGCAAAATATATTCAAATTGCATGGACTTCCGAAGGTAATCATCTCTGACCGTGATGTTAAGTTTACATCAGCCTTTTGGCAGACACTATTTGCTGAACTGGGAATGCAGCTGAACTTTAGCACAGCCTATCATCCCCAAACAGATGGTCAAATGGAGCAAGTGAATCAGGTTGTGGAGGACATGCTGAGAGCATGCGTTATGATGAAGCCAACCCAATGGGAAGAATATCTCCACCTGGTCGAATTTGCATATAGTAATGGGTATCACTCCTCAACTCAGTTGAGTCCTTTTGAGGTCATGTATGGGCGGAAGTGCCGCACACCCTCAAGTTGGGGTGGACATGAGGACAAGTTACGAATTGGTCCTGAAATGCTCAAGGAAATGGAAGAAACGGTAAAAAGGGTGCGTACCAACTTAAAAGCCGCTCAGGATAGACAGAAAAGTTTTGCTGATCGAAAAAGAAGGTTCAAGGAATTCCAAGTTGGGGATCATGTGTTTGTTAGAATCCAACCCAGAAGAAGTACCTTGCAGTGGAGCGGATGTGCCAAACTTGCACCCCGCTATTTTAGACCTTTTCAAATCTTGGCAAGGGTGGGGCCGGTAGCTTATCAACTCGCTCTACCAGGCCATATTAGGATCCATAATGTCTTTCACGTTTCCGTATTGAAACAATACGTATAAGATCCTAAACATGTAATTCAATCGCAGAATGTTCGGGTAAGAATTAATCTGGCCACTCTAGATAAGTTTTGTTCCTGAACAAGAAAATAACTTAATCTATTGCTGATTGCAAGTCGAACCGGAAGGCGAGGTTCTGGTCGAACCACTGACCATTCTCGACCGGAGAGAAGTGCAACTGCGGAAACGGGTTATTTCCCAAGCTAAGGTGCAGTGGCAACATTATGGGCCTAAAGAGGGCACTTGGCAGGATGAAGAACTCCTTAGAGAAGCTTACCCGAATTTGTTTAAGGGTGACAGACATCGGGACGATGTCCAATCACAGGAGGGGGAGATGTAATGACCCCAGGATATGTAATTGTGAAAGTTTACTGTGGTAAAAGACAGTAATACAGTTGTTGTTATGTTTCAAACAAAACTGTGATAAACTATTTCTTTTAATTAAAGTAATTTAAATATTCCATGAAATGCTGGCAGGCTCTAAGAGGTGAATTTTAAAGAAAAAGATCAGTTGTGATAACTGATGGTAACTACCCTCCAAAACAGGAAAAGTCCTGACTGAGGGAGGAGGTTCTGTGCTGTGAGGACAGACAGAAGAAATTCTTTTCCAAGAACAGAAAAAAGGAAAAAGAGAAGAAAAAGAGAATTGGTTAAGTCTGGTTAGGACCCGATAACCAGGCACAGAGAGTGCACAAATCCTGTTGAGGGCTGGAGGCCTGCAGGATGGCTCGGGGGGAGAATTCCGTCTGAGGATGGGTCTCATGGCTGGGTGGAAGAGCATACACAAGCACAGGTGACTTGCTTGAGAAATCATTTTTGTTACTGGCGAACCAAGTACGGTTTCAACTGCAGAGTCTCTGTTTGAATATGAATATACAGTGAATGTACAGTAGTCAAACAGGAAGCAAGTTCTTTCCTAGTTACTGTTATAATGTTAGGAAACTGTATAGATATGGTTGCAGTTAAAAGACAGGTTATTATAAACCTAGATTGACTGTAGATAAAGATACATAGAAAAATATAGTAAAACTGGTTATAGGAACCAGGAAAGGTAACCAAGAAACTAGTTATCGAATGACGGGCAGAGTATAAGCTCGTGTAGAAGATTGAGTCAATGTTTAAAACTACATATCTTGATAAATGATCATATAAAAATCTGAGTGTGTCGACAGAGTGAGAATTAAATCTCTGAGTCCGAATAGGCGAGCACTGACAGAAGTCAGATGCTACCTTGCTGACGAAGGAGAGTTAAACCCTCAGTTGTTATTACAACTGTCTAACGAAAAACGAAAATACACCAAAGAATACCAGACGTATAACGTTAATTTGATAGCTGTACAAAACAGTAAATGAGATTATTATGTCATTTCAACAAACCATAGTCTCAAGAATACAATGTTAGCGAGCACGGTAACACGAAGCCAACTCCGTCGAGCGACAAACTAGAGGGGCATATGTTCATCTAATGTATATGGAACCCTGTGCATATAAATCGAGAAAGGGAAATATATTTATTGCATCCGAAATCTTGTGTATGAAACTGAGGTGGAAAATATATTCATATATACATATAAACCTGTGCATGCAAGCGAAAGAAGTATGCTTACATATATAAGATAAATCGAGTATACAATGCAATGAAAACCTTAAACATACATGTGAGGTGCGATATTATCCATAGCGGAAGGAAAGAACGAAATATCATTATGGCTAACCATTCTAGATCATACAGTATATATAATGCTATCTAGTGAGCCGAGAGCACGCTATTCAAACATTACTGTATAAACAACAGAATTATTACTAATCAATCCTAGCCAGTAAGACAGATGCATAAGAATACAGAGCAACGACATGGGCAACCATTATAATCTGAGTCATATACGAAGGTGCGGATATAAAGAAATGCACAATCTAGCACTTGATAGCATAAGTCCTTGCACCGTTGGAAAAACGATAAGAGAGAACAGATTATATGTGCATATTCATGGATACATAAAATGTGGACTGCCCTGAGGGCGCAGATAGAGCCACTGTCATAAAGCTATAAGTTTATACACAGTGAAATACCTAAGTGAAAAAAAAAAAACTTGAACGAATTACAGAAGTTTACTTAAAAAGAACCAAACCCTCATTCAAGGTCTAGATTCATGAGCTGGGTCTGCGCATCACAGCTAGACCCGAAACCCATAGTTAAGAACAGAAATGACAAATCATAAACAGATTATGCCGCAAGGGGCAGCCGTGTGACCAAGCAAGAAACCTTAAAATACATGCAAGCGAACTATGTGAGTTCCGTCGTGCTCACTAACAAATCTGGCGGGTATGGACTCGACCAGTCTTAAAGGAGGAAACAAATACAAGTCTTGAGGGCTCTCTGAGGGGTATACCTCAGCCGGTGCAGCAATAAGGCCCTCATGGAGCGGCAGTCTGCAACCATAACCTAGATAACCTTAAACCCTGAGGCGGAGAAGCTTATATAAAGGAACAGAGACAAGGTTTGAGCTTACCTGTAGCCGCTGCGAGGGGAAGCTGTCACGCACAGCTGCTTGACATTATCCATGGAGTCGCATCATCAGCTGCGTGCCTAGGAGCTAAAAAAAATTTAGAACTGTAAGACTGAAGATTTCATAACCAATAAGTTTACCGTAAATAAACAGGGAACATAGAACCAAAACATTACCTGTGCAATATTGAACACGACCATTGCATAGCTCCGAAGTGGATACAGTCCATGAGAGTATAGTTGGTAAGATAGACCAGAGGCGAGGTGCCGAGACAGAGCCGGAAGCAAACGAAACAATAAACCTTGTGACTGCGTTGCCAATGCTTTTGTAATGCCGTAAACCCTGGATTGGATCTCCACCCTTTGATCCATGGGGGTAATCCTGACCGTTCATACAAGGCGGGAAGGTCAAGCGTGAGGGCCGAGAACTCCATAATCGATGCATCACATGGCCAAAGGAGTTTAGCAGTGCCACCTCGCACTATAAGGACGGGTGCCATTCAGACAGAGATGTGCTGGCGCCTGCAGGAACTGCACCAGGACCACCAGCGCCTGCACTTCATTAAATACGCACAGCTGAGGTGGACTTATAGCTAATCTCCACCGAAAGGTCAAAGGATTACACCAAGAACCATGACAAATATATGTTGCGTGGCATTAAGCATGTCAACCTTGGTTACCATGAATACTTAACAAAGAATTAATAAAGCGTTGAATGTGTGGTGTAGTAATTATATATATATGGTATATATGATAAAGCCATGGGAGCAAATATGCATCAAACATTCTAGTTGTATTAAGAATAGCGTAAGATGAATAGTTATGTTAGCATGCAGTAAATTTTTATTTTTTTTATTTTTTATGTATGTGGTGGAAATGTGACAAATTGGTATCAGAGCCCAGTTTCAACATTGTGGCCTCAGGCAAACATGTTTCACTGTGAAAGCCTACACCATGCATATTTAGGAGAGTTAATATTTCATCTAACTGTTGTTCTGTTTATGAAGGAAAAAAAAAATACAGAATTACAACAGTTAACAGTTGAAGCAGTGAGGAGACAAAATGCAAGGACCCGGTAGTAATCCTCAGGAGAACCCGAAACTGTGGGTACAGTTGGGTGAGGCAACACGAAGCACCAATTTGGCAATACTGGAAACGGTTCAAGAATTGAAGAATGAAATGGCACGGTTGCGAGAGGACAACGCGCGTTTAACAGTTGAACAAGAAAGGATTCTGAAGAGCCTGTCGGACAGGCAGAATCCACCACTATCTAACCCTAGCGTGGAGCAGCAGAGGATGACAGAAGAACAAAATTATCAGGTTGAACCTGAAATTTCAGAGGGTAAAGAGGATCATTCAGACAATGTACCAGAACAACAAACTTCAAAATGTCAGAGGATAGAACTGCAGGGAGAATTCCGGAAGATTAAACGCCCACATTTCGATGGCGAACAGGAGGAAGCTGCTGAAGCCTGGTTAATAAATATGAATAAATATTTTCAGTTGTATGAGTATGACCATAACTTGAAAGCGAGACTAGCAATCTTCCAGTTACAAGGTAAGGCAACCTTGTGGTGGGAAGAAATCAAGATTGTCAAGGGGGTCAGCGAACAAACCATTACATGGGAGAAGTTCCAGAAATACTTCAAAGAAAGGTACCTGACTGAGCGCTTCTATGATGAGAAGGCAAGGGAATTTCATGACTTAAGACTAGGCCAGCAGACCATGGACGAGTTCATTAATCGTTTTACCTCCCTGTTACGTTATGTACCTTACATTAAGGAGGAGAAAGCTAAGGTCCAAATATTTGTGAGCAGCTTACCTGCGTATATAAGGGAGAGGATTGAGTTTGACAATCCTAGGACTATGGATGAGGCTATTCGTAAAGCAAGGATCTGCTATCAGCAGAGTAAGCAGAAGGGGGATACTTCGAATAAAAGATGGAATGAAAAAAGGAGCAGTTGAATGGTTGTAAGCGGCAAGGGAGGTTGCAACAATGGAAATAAGGGAACTGGTAAAGGATTAAACAGCAGATCTGTAACAAGAAGTGCGCCCCGAACTAGACCAGGAAGTGAAAACAGAGTGAGTGAGCAGCCTGCTAGACCAGAAGGTGAGGGAATGACCAGACCTCCAGTTCAATGCTGGGGCTGTGGAGGGCCTCACTATGTTAAAAACTACCCACAGCGAAAGGGGACAGACCAGATATCCCAGATTCATGAAGCATCGACCGTTGGGGACGTGGCACGTAGTGTACCCAGAATCAATTCAGCGTTGGAGGACCGCCAAGCGGAGTACCAGCCATCCATGGTTGAATTTGAAGGTAAAATTTCAAACCTTTCCATAGCTGTTCTTATTGACCCAGGGGCTACTTTAAGTTATGTTAGCCCAAAAATAGTATAACATTGTAAACTGCAAGCTGAAAAGTTCAGGAATCCGTGGCTGGTCCAACTAGCTACAGGAGCCAAGAGACGAGTCTTGGCCAAAGTAAATAATTGCTCCTTAACCATAGCAGGATAGCCAATAGTGGCAGATTTGAATGTACTACCGTTGGGTTCCTATGATATCTTGATTGGGATGGATTGGCTGGAAAAACACTGGTCCTTAGTGAATTGCAAGAAAAAAACTATTTACTATAAGGATGACGGTGGGGAGCAGCAGGAGTTACAAGGAATCAAACATCCTGTACAGATTTGACGCATTACAGCAACTCAGTTAGCTAAATGCATCAGAAAGAAATGTCAAATCTATGCTATTCAGGTGGGTTACGCTAATCAGAAGAATAAAACCGCCATGTTGGGTAACATTCCGGTGGTGCAGGATTTTGCAGATGTTTTTCCCGAGGAGGTACCAGGATTACCACCTAAAAGAGATGTGGATTTCACCATTGAACTGATTCCGGGGGCAGCACCTGTATCACGGGCACCCTACCGTATGAGTGTACCAGAACTAACAGAATTAAAAATGCAGCTGCAAGAACTGTTAGACAAAAATTACATCCGTCCCAGTGTGTCACCTTGGGGAGCCCCAGTGTTGTTCGTCAAAAAGAAAGATGGAACCTTTCGGATGTGCATTGATTATCGTCAGCTGAATAAGCTCACGATCAAAAATAAATATCCTTTGCCTAGGATCGACGAACTTTTTGATCAGGTGAAGGGAGCGACGGTATTCTCTAAAATCGATCTGCGATCTGGTTACCATCAGATCAGAATTAAAGAGGAGGATATCGCTAAGACCGCTTTCAGAACGCGGTATGGGCATTACGAATTCGTGGTGCTACCTTTTGGTCTGACCAATGCACCTGCTACCTTCATGTGTTTGATGAACAGAGTGTTTCACAGATTTTTAGACAAATTTGTGTTGATATTCATAGATGATATCCTGATTTATTCCCGATCTAGAAAGGAGCATGAGGAACACCTATGATTGGTGTTGCAAACTTTGCGAGAACATCAATTGTATGCAAAGTTTAGCAAGTGTGATTTCTTCAAGGAAGAGATACAATACTTGGGCCATGTAATCACAAAGGAAGGAATTGCAGTAGACCCTGAAAAAATCAGAACTATAATGGAGTGGCCCATACCAAAGGACGTGGCAGATATTAGGTCCTTTATGGGGCTAGCGGGTTATTATAGAAGATTTGTCGAAGGCTTTTCTAGGGTAGCATACCCTATCACCTCCTTACAAAAGAAAGGAAAAGTGTTTAAGTGGACTTAAGAATGTCAGAAGAGCTTTGAACAGCTCAAGCACTTACTCACCATAGCACCCATATTGAGTATAGCTGATCCTAATAAGGATTACGTGGTCTGCACTGACGCAAGTAAAGAAGGCGTGGGAGGGGTGCTGATGCAAGAGGGAAGAGTCATTGCATATGAATCAAGGAAGCTGAAAGAACATGAGCAGAAATACTCTGCTTACGATCTGGAGTTAGCAGCTGTTATTCATGCCCTGAAAATGTGGAGGCACTATCTTTTAGGAAGAAAATTTATGCTGCTAATAGACCACCACAGCCTAACAAATTATTTCAGCCAACCCACCTTAAACACGAGGCAAGCTCGTTGGGCTGACTTCTTAAGTGGGTTCGACTTTGAAATTAAGCATTTAAAAGGAAAGGAGAACCGAGTGGCTGATGCATTAAGTCGAAAGGTACAATGCGTGTGCAAGATTTCAGTTAGTAAATGGCAGAGTACTTTATTTGAAAAGATAAAATCAGCAGCTGAACATGATGATGTTTACCAGCAAATTAAACAACAATTACAACAATTTTCTGGTAAGGAAACACAACAAGGGTATGAGCTGGATGATGCCGGAATGATGTACTTTAACAAAAAGCTATATGTACCCAATGAAGATGGTATTAAGAAGCTGATTCTGGATGAATTTCATATCATCCATTATACCGGGCATCCAGGATACCAGAAAATGGTTACCGCTCTTGGGAAAGAATATTACTGGCCAAAAATGAAGAAGGAGGTAGCTGAGTATCTAGCACGATGTCTAGAATGTCAGCAGATCAAGGCAGAGCATTTGCATCCAGCAGGGCTGCTACAACCCTTACCCATTCCGGAATGGAAATGGGAGACTATCTCCATGGATTTTATAACTGGATTGCCTCGGACGAAGAAGAATAATGATTCCATTATGGTGGTAGTGGATAAATTGAGTAAGGCAGCACACTTCATACCTGTGCAATCAACATATAAGGCTATGGAAATTGCTCATATTTTCATGCAAAATATATTCAAATTGCATGGACTTCCGAAGGTAATCATCTCTGACCGTGATGTTAAGTTTACATCAGCCTTTTGGCAGACACTATTTGCTGAACTGGGAACGCAGCTGAACTTTAGCACAGCCTATCATCCCCAAACAGATGGTCAAACGGAGCGAGTGAATCAGGTTGTAGAGGACATGCTGAGAGCATGCGTTATGATGAAGCCAACCTAATGGGAAGAATATCTCCACCTGGTCGAATTTGCATATAATAATGGGTATCACTCCTTAACTCAGTTGAGTCCTTTTGAGGTCATGTATGGGTGGAAGTGCCACACACCCTCAAGTTGGGGTGGACTTGAGGACAAGTTACGAATTGGTCCTGAAATGCTCAAGGAAATGGAAGAAACGGTAAAAAGGGTGCGTACCAACTTAAAAGCCGCTCAGGATAGACAGAAAAGTTTTGCTGATCGAAAAAGAAGGTTCAAGGAATTCTAAGTTCGGGATCATGTGTTTGTTAGAATCCAACACAGAAGAAGTACCTTGCAGTGGAGCGGATGTGCCAAACTTGCACGTCGCTATTTTGGACCTTTTCAAATCTTGGCAAGGGTGGGGCCGGTAGCTTATCAACTCGCTCTACCAGGCCATATTAGGATCCATAATGTCTTTCACGTTTCCGTATTGAAACAATACGTATACGATCCTAAACATGTAATTCAATGGCAGAATGTTCGGGTAAGAATTAATCTGGCCACTCTAGATAAGTTTTGTTCCTAAACAAGAAAATAACTTAATCTATTGCTGATTGCAGGTCGAACCGGAAGGCGAGGTTCTGGTCGAACCATTGACCATTCTCGACGGGAGAGAAGTGCAGCTACGGAAACGGGTTATTTCCCAAGCTAAGATGCAGTGGCAACATTATGGGCCTGAAGAGGCCACTTGGGAGGATGAAGAACTCCTTAGAGAAGCTTACCTGAATTTGTTTAAGGGTGACAGACATCGGGACGATGTCCAATCACAGGAGGGGGAGATGTAATGACCCCAGGATATGTAATTGTGAAAGTTTACTGTGGTAAAAGACATTAATACAGTTGTTGTTATGTTTTAAACAAAACTGTGATAAACTATTTCTTTTAATTAAAGTAATTTAAATATTCCATGAAATGCTGGCAGCCTCTAAGAGGTGAATTTTAAAGAAAAAGATCAGTTGTGATAACTGATGGTAACTACCCTCCAAAACAGGAAAAGTCCTGACTGAGGGAGGAGGTTCTGTGCTGTGAGGACAGACAGAAGAAATTCTTTTCCAAGAACAGAAAAAAGGAAAAAGAGAAGAAAAAGAGAATTGGTTAAGTCTGGTTAGGACCCGATAACCAGGCACAGAGAGTGCACAAATCCTGTTGAGGGCTGGAGGCCTGCAGGATGGCTCGGGGGGAGAATTCCGTCTGAGGATGGGTCTCATGGCTGGGTGGAAGAGCATACACAAGCACAGGTGACCTGCTTGAGAAATCATTTTTGTTACTGGCGAACCAGGTACGGTTTCAACTGCAGAGTCTCTGTTTGAATATGATTATACAGTGAATGCATAGTAGTCAAACAGGAAGCAAGTTCTTTCCTAGTTACTGTTATAATGTTAGGAAACTGTATAGATATGGTTGCAGTTAAAAGACAGGTTATTATAAACCTAGATTGACTGTAGATAAAGCTACATAGAAAAATATAGTAAAACTGGTTATAGGAACCAGGAAAGGTAACCAAGAAACTGGTTATCGAATGACGGGCAGAGTATAAGCTCGTGCAGAAGATTGAGTCAATGTTTAAAACTACATATCTTGATAAATGATCATATAAAAATCTGAGTGTGTCGACAGAGTGAGAATTAAATCTCTGAGTCCGAATAGGCGAGCACTGACAGAAGTCAGATGCTACCTTGCTGACGGAGGAGAGTTAAACCCTCGGTTGTTATTACAACTGTCTAACGAAAAACGAAAATACACCAAAGAATACCAGACGGATAGCGTTAATTTGATAGCTGTACAAAACAGTAAATGAGATTATTATGTCATTTCAACAAACGATAGTCTCAAGAATACAGTGTTAGCGAGCACGGTAACACGAAGCCAACTCCGTCGAGCGACAAACTAGAGGGGCATATGTTCATGTAATGTATATGGAACCCTGTGCATATAAATCGAGAAAGGGAAATATATTTATTGCATCCGAAATCTTGTGTATGAAACGGAGGTGGAAAATATATTCATATACATATAAACCTGTGCATGCAAGCGAAAGAAGTATGCTTACATATATAAGATAAATCGAGTATACAATGCAATGAAAACCTTAAACATACATGTGAGGTGCGATATTATCCATAGCGGAAGGAAAGAACGAAATATCATTATGGCTAACCATTCTAGATCATACAGTATATATAATGCTATCTAGTGAGCCGAGAGCACGCTATTCAAACATTACTGTATAAACAACAGAATTATTACTAATCAATCCTAGCCAGTAAGACAGATGCATAAGAATACAGAGCAATGGCATGGGCAACCATTATAATCTGAGTCATATACGAAGATGCGGATATAAAGAAATGCACAATCTAGCACTTGATAGCATAAGTCCTTGCACCGTTGGAAAAATGATAAGAGAGAACAGAGTATATGTACATATTCATGGATGCATAAAATGTGGACTGCCCTGAGGGAGCAGATAGAGCCACCGTCATAAAGCTATAAGTTTATACACAGTTCAATACCTGAGTGAAAAAAAAAACCTTGAACGAATTACAGAAGTTTACTTAAAAAGAACCAAACCCTCATTCAAGGTCCAGATTCATGAGCTGGGTCTGCGCATCACAGCTAGACCCGAAACCCATAGTTAAGAACAGAAATGACAAATCATAAACAGAGTATGCCGCAAGGGGCAGCCGTGTGACCAAGCAAGAAACCTTAAAATACATGCAAGCGAAATATGTGACTTCCGCCGTGCTCACTAACAAATCTGGCGGGTATGGACTCGACCAGTCTTAAAGGAGGAAGCAAATACAAGTCTTGAGGGCTCTCTGAGGAGTATACCTCGGCCGGTGCAGCAATAAGGCCCTCATGGAGTGGCAGTCTGCAACCATAACCTAGATAACCTTAAACCTTGAGGCGGAGAAGCTTATATAAAGGAACAGAGACAAGGTTTGAGCTTACCTGTAGCCGCTGCGAGGGGAAGCTGTCATGCACAGCTGCTTGACATTATCCATGGAGTCGCATCATCAGCTGCGTGCCTAGGAGCCAAAAAACATTTAGAACTGTAAGGACTCGTATGAAGATAAATTAACTGTAACACTGAAGATTTCATAACCAATAAGTTTACCGTAAATACACAGGGAACATAGAACCAAAAAATTACCTGTGTAATATTTTACACGGCCACTCCATAGCTCCGAAGTGGATACAGTCCATGAGAGTATAGTTGGTAAGATATACCAGAGGCGAGGTGCCGAGACAGAGCCGGAAGCAAACGAAACAATAAACCCTGTGACCGCGTTGCCAATGCTTTTGTAATGTCGTAAACCCTGGATTGGATCTCCACCCTTCGATCCATGGGGGTAATCCTGACCGTTCATACAAGGCGAGAAGGTCAGGCGTGAGGGTCGAGAACTCCATAATCGATGCATCACATGGCCAAAGGAGTTCAGCAGTGCCACCTCGCACTATAAGGACGGGTGCCATTAAGACAGAGATTTGTTGGCGCCTGCAGGAACTGCAGCAGGACCACCAGCGCCTGCACTTCATTAAATACGCACAGTTGAGGTGGACTTACAGCTAAGCTCCACTGAAAGGTCAAAGGATTACACCAAAAACCATGACAAATATATGTTGCGTGGCATTAAGCATGTCAACCTTGGTTACCATGAATACTTAACAAAGAGTTAATAAAGCGTTGAATGTGTGGTGTAGTAATTATATATATATGGTATATATGATAAAGCCATGGGAGCAAATATGCATCAAACGTTCTAGTTGTATTAAGAATAGCGTAAGATGAATAGTTATGTTAGCATGCAGTAATTTTTTATTTTTTTTATGTATGTGGTGGAAATGTGACAAATTGGTATCAGAGCCTAGTTTCAACACTGTGGCCTCAGGCAAACATGTTTCACTGTGAAAGCCTACACCATGCATATGTAAGAGAGTTAATATTTCATCTAACTGCTGTTCTGTTTATGAAGGGAAAAAAATACAGAATTACAACAGTTAACAGTTGAAGCAGTGAGGAGACAAAATGCAAGGACCCGGCAGTAATCCTCAGGAGAACCCGAAACTGTGGGTACAGTTGGGTGAGGCAACACGAAGCACCAATTTGGAAATACTGGAAACGGTTCAAGAATTGAAGAATGAAATGGCACGGTTGCGAGAGGACAACGTGCGTTTAACAGTTGAACAAGAAAGGATTCTGAAGAGCCTGTCAGACAGGCAGAATCCACCTCTATCTAACCCTAGCACAGAGCAGCAGAGGATGAAAGAAGAACAAAATTATCAGGTTGAACCTGAAATTTCAGAGGGTAAAGAGGACCATTCAAACAATGTACCAAAACAACAAACTTCAAAACGTCAGAGGATAGAACTGCAGGGAGAATTCTGGAAGATTAAACCCCCACATTTCGATGGAAAACAGGAGGAAGCTGCTGAAGCCTGGTTAATAAATATGAATAAATATTTTCAGTTGTATGAGTATGACCATAACTTGAAAGCGAGACTAGCAATCTTCCAGTTACAAGGTAAGGCAACCTTGTGGTGGGAATAAATCAAGATTGTCAAGGGGGTCAGCGAACGAACCATTACATGGGAGAAGTTCCAGAAATACTTCAAAGAAAGGTACCTGACTGAGCGCTTCTATGATGAGAAGGCAAGGGAATTTCATGACTTAAGACTAGGCCAGCAGACCATGGATGAGTTCATTAATCGTTTTACCTCCCTGTTACGTTATGTACCTTACATCAAGGAGGAGAAAGCTAAGGTACAAAGATTTGTGAGCAGCTTACCTGCGTATATAAGGGAGAGGATTGATTTTGACAATCCTAGGACTATGGATGAGGCTATTCGTAAAGCAAGGATCTGCTATCAGCAGAGTAAGCAGAAGGGGGATACTTCGAATAAAAGATGGAATGAAAAAAGGAGCAGTTGAATGGTTGGAAGTGGCAAGGGAGGTCGCAGCAATGGAAATAAGGGAACTGGTAAAGGATTAAACAGCATATCTGTAACAAGAAGTGCGCCTCGAACTAGACCAAGAAGTGAAAACAAAGTGAGTGAGCAGCCTGCTAGACCAGAAGGTGAGGGAATGACCAGACCTCCAGTTCAATGCTAGGGCTGTGGAGGGCCTCACTATGTTAAAAACTGCCCACAGCGAAAGGGGACAGACCAAATATCCCAGATTCATGAAGCATCAACCGTTGGGGACGTGGCACGTAGTGTACCTAGAATCAATGCAGCGTTGGAGGACCGCCAAGCGGAGTACCAGCCATCCATGGTTGAATTTGAAGGTAAAATTTCAAACCTTTCCATTGCTGTTCTTATTGACCCAGGGGCTACTTTAAGTTATGTTAGCCCAAAAATAGTAGAACAGTGTAAACTGCAAGCTGAAAAGTTCAGGAATCCGTGGCTGGTCCAACTAGCTACAGGAGCCAAGAGATGAGTCTTGGCCAAAGTAAATAATTGCTCCTTAACCATAGCCGAACAGCCAATAGTGGCAGATTTGAATGTACTTCTGTTGGGTTCCTATGATATCTTGATTGGGATGGATTGGTTGGAGAAACACTGGTCCTTAGTGAATTGCAAGACAAAAACTATTTACTATAAGGATGACGGTGGGGAGCAGCAGGATTTACAAGGAATCAAACATCATGTACATATTCGACCCATTACAGCAACTCAGTTAGCTAAATGCATCAGAAATAAATGTCAAATCTATGCTATTCAGGTGGGTTACGCTAATCAGAAGGATAAAACCGCCATGTTGGGTAACATTCCGGTGGTGCAGGATTTTGTAGATGTTTTTCCCGAGGAGGTACCAGGATTACCACCTAAAAGAGATGTGGATTTCACCATTGAACTGATTCCGGGGGCAGCACCTGTATCACGGGCAGCCTATCGTACGAGTGTACCAGAACTAACAGAATTAAAAATGCAACTGCAAGAACTGTTAGACAAAAATTACATCCGTCCCAGTGTGTCACCTTGGGAAGCCCCAGTGCTGTTCGTCAAAAAGAAAGATGGAACCTTTCGGATGTGCATTGATTATCGTCAGCTGAATAAGCTCACGATCAAAAATAAATATCCTTTGCCTAGGATCGACGAACTTTTTGATCAGGTGAAGGGAGCGACGGTATTCTCTAAAATCGATCTGCGATCTGGTTACCATCAGATCAGAATTAAAGAGGAGGATATCGCTAAGACTGCTTTCAGAACGCGGTATGGGCATTATGAATTCGTGGTGCTACCTTTTGGTCTGACTAATGCACCTGCTACCTTCATGTGTTTGATGAACAGAGTGTTTCACAGATTTTTAGACAAATTTGTGTTGATATTCATAGATGATATCCTGATTTATTCCCGATCTAGAAAGGAGCATGAGGAACACCTAAGATTGGTGTTGCAAACTTTACGAGAATATCAATTGTATGCAAAGTTTAGCAAGTGTGATTTCTTCAAGGAAGAGATACAATACTTGGGCCATGTAATCACAAAGGAAGGAATTGCAGTAGACCCTGAAAAAATCAGAACTATAATGGAGTGGCCCATACCAAAGGACGTGGCAGATATTAGGTCCTTTATGGGGCTAGCGGGTTATTATAGAAGATTTTTCGAAGGCTTTTCTAGGGTAGCATACCCTATCACCTCCTTACAAAAGAAAGGAAAAGTGTTTAAGTGGACTTCAGAATGTCAGAAGAGCTTTGAACAGCTCAAGCACTTACTCACCACAGCACCCATATTGAGTATAGCTGATCCTAATAAGGATTACGTGGTCTGCACTGACGCAAGTAAAGAAGGCATGGGAGGGGTGCTGATGCAAGAGGGAAGAGTCATTGCATATGAATCAAGGAAGCTGAAAGAACATGAGCAGAAATACTCTGCTTACGATCTGGAGTTAGCAGCTGTTATTCATGCCCTGAAAATGTGGAGGCACTATCTTTTAGGAAGAAAATTTCTGCTGCTAACAGACCACCACAGCCTAACAAATTATTTCAGCCAACCCACCTTAAACACGAGGCAAGCTCGTTGGGCTGACTTCTTAAGTGGGTTCGACTTTGAAATTAAGCATTTAAAAGGAAAGGAGAACCGAGTGGCTGATGCATTAAGTCGAAAGGTACAATGCGTGTGCAAGATTTCAGTTAGTAAATGGCAAAGTACTTTATTTGAAAAGACAAAATCAGCAGCTGAACATGATGCTATTTACCAACAAATTAAACAGCAATTACAACAATTTTCTGGTAAGGAAACACAACAAGGGTATGAGCTGGATGATGCCGGAATGCTGTACTTTAACAAAAAGCTGTATGTACCCAATGAAGATGGTATTAAGAAGCTGATTCTGGATGAATTTCATATCAGCCATTACACCGGGCATCCAGGATACCAGAAAATGGTTACCGCTCTTCAGAAAGAATATTACTGGCCAAAAATGAAGAAGGAGGTAGCTGAGTATCTAGCACGATGTCTAGAATGTCAGCAGATCAAGGCGGAGCATTTGCATCCAGCAGGGCTGCTACAACTCTTACCCATTCCGGAATGGAAATGGGAGACTATCTCCATGGATTTTATAACTGGATTGCCTCAGACGAAGAAGAATAATGATTCCATTATGGTGGTAGTGGATAAATTGAGTAAGGCAGCACACTTTATACCTGTGCAATCAACATATAAGGCTGTGCAAATTGCTCATATTTTCATGCAAAATATATTCAAATTGCATGGACTTCCGAAGGTAATCATCTCTGACCGTGATGTTAAGTTTACATCAGCCTTTTGGCAGACACTATTTGCTGAACTGGGAACGCAGCTGAACTTTAGCACAACCTATCATCCCCAAACAGATGGTCAAACGAAGCGAGTGAATCAGGTTGTGGAGGACATGCTGAGAGCATGCGTTATGATGAAGCCAACCCAATGGGAAGAATATCTCCACCTGGTCGAATTTGCATATAATAATGGGTATCACTCCTCAACTCAGTTGAGTCCTTTTGAGGTCATGTATGGGCGGAAGTGCCGCACACCCTCAAGTTGGGGTGGACCTGAGGAAAAGTTACGAATTGGTCCTGAAATGCTCAAGGAAATGGAAAAAACGGTAAAAAGAGTGCGTACCAACTTAAAAGCCGCTCAGGATAGACATAAAAGTTTTGCTGATCGAAAAAGAAGGTTCAAAGAATTCCAAGTTGGGGATCATGTGTTTGTTAGAATCCAACCCAGAAGAAGTACCTTGTAGTGGAGCGGATGTGCCAAACTTGCACCCCGCTATTTTGGACCTTTTCAAATCTTGGCAAGGGTGGGGCCGGTAGCTTATCAACTCGCTCTACCAGGCCATATTAGGATCCATAATGTCTTTCACGTTTCCGTATTGAAACAATACGTATACGATCCTAAACATGTAATTCAATGGCAGAATGTTCGGGTAAGAATTAATCTGGCCACTCTAGATAAGTTTTGTTCCTGAACAAGAAAATAACTTAATCTATTGCTGATTGTAGGTCGAACCGGAAGGCGAGGTTCTGGTCGAACCACTGACCATTCTTGACCGAAGAGAAGTGCAGCTGCGGAAACGGTTTATTTCCCAAGCTAAGGTGCAGTGGCAACATTATGGGCCTGAAGAGGCCACTTGGGAGGATGAAGAACTCCTTAGAGAAGCTTACCCGAATTTTTTTAAGGGTGACAGACATCGGGACGATGTCCAATCACAGGAGGGGGAGATGTAATGACCCCAGGATATGTAATTGTGAAAGTTTACTGTGGTAAAAGACATTAATACAGTTGTTGTTATGTTTTAAACAAAACTGTGATAAACTATTTCTTTTAATTAAAGTAATTTAAATATTCCATGAAATGCTGGCAGCCTCTAAGAGGTGAATTTTAAAGAAAAAGATCAGTTGTGATAACTGATGGTAACTACCCTCCAAAACAGGAAAAGTCCTGACTGAGGGAGGAGGTTCTGTGCTGTGAGGACAGACAGAAGAAATTCTTTTCCAAGAACAGAAAAAAGGAAAAAGAGAAGAAAAAGAGAATTGGTTAAGTCTGGTTAGGACCCGATAACCAGGCACAGAGAGTGCACAAATCCTGTTGAGGGCTGGAGGCCTGCAGGATGGCTCGGGGGGAGAATTCCGTCTGAGGATGGGTCTCATGGCTGGGTGGAAGAGCATACACAAGCACAGGTGACCTGCTTGAGAAATCATTTTTGTTACTGGCGAACCAGGTACGGTTTCAACTGCAGAGTCTCTGTTTGAATATGATTATACAGTGAATGCATAGTAGTCAAACAGGAAGCAAGTTCTTTCCTAGTTACTGTTATAATGTTAGGAAACTGTATAGATATGGTTGCAGTTAAAAGACAGGTTATTATAAACCTAGATTGACTGTAGATAAAGCTACATAGAAAAATATAGTAAAACTGGTTATAAGAACCAGGAAAGGTAACCAAGAAACTGGTTATCGAATGACGGGCAGAGTATAAGCTCGTGCAGAAGATTGAGTCAATGTTTAAAACTACATATCTTGATAAATGATCATATAAAAATATGTGTGTCAACAAAGTGAGAATTAAATCTCTGAGTCCGAATAGGCGAGCACTGATAGAAGTCAGATGCTACCTTGCTGACGGA
>APFE031626497.1:303053-324524 GCA_000404065.3 Pinus taeda | reverse complement strand
GCATGGACAGTTCAGTGGAGACAAGTGTTAGAGGTGGGTGAAAGGGTGAGACTACTATTAGTTGTGACTATAGTTGTGCATGAGATTTGCACAATCATGGATTGAGATTGCCAATGACGATTGCGTAGTACAAGCCAGGGGAATTCAAAATTGGATCAGATCTATTCTCAACAGGTATTGCGCAGTGGAGGCAGGCAAATAGCAGAGGAGATTTGAACCTGTGACTTGATTCAGATCTAAGCTAGTTTGTGTGTAGCAGGTGGAGATAGTACTGAGTACTTGTGGGGATTATTGTACTATGTATTGTTACATGTTCTCTATCATCATAATATATAGATAGTTGAGGGGTTTTCAGCTGTATGCTTTCCCCAGTACATACTGTTTTGATATGTGTGATTGATGTTTCAATGTGCACATGCGATTGTTTCTTAATTCCGCAAATTGATGATCAACGTAGAGGAGGTTATGTATTATGCATGCATTCTGCAAATAGTGTATAATCAGGATAATCTCTGTGAATAAGTGTCATATTATTCAAAATTTCTACAGCATCTCTGTCATTGATCTAGACCCTCCAGATCCTATGGTCATCGCACATAAAAGGCGGATAACTTGCTCGACATTTACCCGTCCGATGTGAGTGGTTTTCTCTCTCTTCTGCCAGACGCATGTCACTCATTGTGTGGCATCAGGCAGGACTCAATCTAAACTGCTTACCGCTTGAAGCGCTTCTCATATCCTGTCGGTTTCTGTGGAATCCCGCCTTGGATGGAACCGAAACACTTTCCATTGCATTTCATGATTTTTCTGATCCAGACGCATGTGGCTCTCCTTCTTCTAGGGGTTTCCCCTATGATATGTGATTAGGGACTTTTCACTAATTTCATATCATATTCCTCCCCCGTTGACTCAAGTCGTCGCTGACTTTGCTAATTCACAAAAATGCACATTACCATGTTCTGTCGCCCTGCGTGCTTGATCGATGGCCCTCGTTGATTCGCGTTGATCACAGTTACCAATTGTCATGAGGATTCCTCTGATAAGCTTGATCTTCACAAGATTTTTAATCTTTGGCATAAATTATAGAGATTTCATGAATACCTAGAGAGTTTAGGATGCATTTTGGATCACGCCTTCCCACTAAAAGAACTTTTGGTCCACCAAAAGACTAATATACTGATCTGAGTAATAAATGAGAGTAACAACACCCTCTTCTTTCAGCCTCCCTATACTTGCCTTTGCATAGTGCCTCTGAACCAAAATCTCTGACCACTTCTCTTCTTAGATGGGTTGGTCGTCTCGAGAAGAACTGTTTTCCTCCTTGACTTCATGCAGAACTTCTGCTATGAAGTTTATAGAAGGTAGTTTGAACTTCTTTGCCTTGATCCTTGATCTAAGGTGGCTCAAATGAATGTGAAGTACATCTGCTCCACAAAACGTTCATCTGTACATGTTTGAAAAGATATCAACAACAATTGTTAACAACAGCAGGCATACAGACAATAACTGGATGGACTTACTGCTACTTCAACAAAGAAACAGATTTCACATCTTGTGAACCCCTCCATGTCTTATATCTACATACAAATGATTGACTATATAACAAGCCAATAAAACATTCTTGTACAACAATTGACTCTTCAAGTCAAGCATGTAGGAAAAAGACCTTTCGGACTCTTTTCCAAAAGATGAAACACTTCATCATTATCTCCATTTTGGAGACCAAGTCAACTTCTCCCAACCAAACATCACATGCATGCATTCCATCTTTCAACTTTCACTTAAGTACACTATACTTTCGAAGCTGAAATGAACATAATGTTGCAACAATAAAGTGAGTTTCCTACTCAACTTCTTTCCATTTACCATTTGGGTAAGATCTTGCAACTTGCATTTATTCCACAAAGAAATGCAAACAGATGCATCAATAGACATGTACTCTTAATTGGATAATAATTCTTACCATTTCTTACCAATCCATTTCAAAGGTCCCTCCTTTGTTTGCATATCAACATCAATATGTGAATCATCCTAAAACACATCAATCATGGAATCTTTATTTCCATCCCTACCATTTTCTTTTTCCACCTTCTCCTTCAGCTTTTTGGGAATCAGTGCTAGATTCAAAGTCGAACACCTTTTAGCAAGATGCCCTTTCTTATGGCAGTAAGTGAAACACATATGCATCCTTTTGACATAATGATTTGCCTTGTCCTGTGGACCTTTGGCTGCTTGCTTCTTTTCCTTCAAAAGTCTCTTGTATGTGGCCATCCTCTTCCAACATCTAGAAACATAATGGTTATCCAAACCACAAAAGGAACATGCAATTATTTTTCCATGCTTTACGACATCAAAAGGAATGTGTTTAGAACAAGACTTATACCTACCTCTTTCACCTTTATTGCCTTCATGAGGAGGTGAAGCAAATGAAGAAGTGGCTCCCTTTGGAACACCATCACTTTCTTCGAGGTTGTAAGAGTTTCCACAACTCTTTGGTTCAAGTGTGTGCTTCTGAACACCTGCATCCTGCAAATGATGTTTCGAGCTATTGCATTCCTCCTAGATACAATCCTCACACTTTTGAGGTAGAGGACCTGCAATGAAACTCCTTTTTGGAATTGTTTCAATGGCCTTCATGGAAGCTTTGGAACTCTCTCCATAAGATTGTACATATCCAAGACCCAAATAATTAGGCCTTTCCTCAACCATCATTGGCTCCACAATACCTTGTGTATGTTTTCCCAATCCTTTTCCTGCATAGCCCATATTAGACATTAGCTTGGAACCTATTCCTCTAGTATGTCTTTCAAAAGAACCAATATAAGCATTCTTAGAAGAATTTGAAGACAAACAGGAATGGTTTACCTCTTCTTCAAGCTGATTCTTGGCCAAGGCTTCTTTGGCAACAAAGAGTTGTGACTCAAGTTCATATTTGCAATATGAAGTTGCCTCTCCATTTCCTGCAATTTGCCAGAAATCATCTACTTCTCTTCCTCCATGGAATTCAATTGCTCTCTAAGTATGCTGCTCTTTCTTCCCTCCTCATACATTTCTTTCACCATATCCATCATGGTGGACAAGTCTTGCTTCATGTCTCCATTAAAGTAACTCGGAGAGCAAGAAGAATTTGAGAACTCACTCATAGAAGTTTTCATTTTCAAAGTGCACAAAAGAACTTCAAACAAGATTATTAAAGAGCTTATTCAGTAACCTCTTACAACAACCTTTTGTGCTTCAAGGATTGCCCTGAGGTCCTTTGGGATAGAAGAATGCCTTCAGCCCTTCTTCCTTCTTGTCCTTCCTAGACTGAGCTATCAATAGCTTTCCCTTCACCTCTGCAAACTCAAACAATAGTCAGTCTGCAACCAAGCATACAATCAATGAGGCAATCAATCCTTGACTATCCAAACACCTTTTAGACAAGCAATCTTTTCCCTATCAATCAAGTATTCTGCTACAACCTTCTTTGAAGGTGGGGTTAATCAATCTTAAGCTCTAATACCACTTGATCTGAAGATGGGGCTCTTAGGCTTCTTGTCTAATTTACAATAACCTCTCCCACTTCCAAAGCTTTAAATTTTCCCAAGTCTTAATGATTAACCAATGCAGAATTAAGAAATGCTTGAAAATATAGGTGTATGCTTGTAGTTGTTTTTTACTATTGAGTGCTTATGTTCATTTTCTTATGCTGATGTGAAACACAAATAACAGTAATAATATGGATTTCACCTGATATCTTGGGCTACATCTCCTAGAGCTCTAATCAACTCGATTAGGCTCTCTGGGATTATGGCTTCAATTCTTTTACAAGTGCTACACTTAACTCCATTGGTTTACAATTGAACCAATGGGCTTAGAATGCCATCTTACCCCTAGTTGTCCTTGTTCTGCAAACAGGTCTAGGCTTCTCTGGACTTGACTCCTTCGGTTAGTGCTCTAAGCTTCTCGAGCTTCTGGCTTCTCTGGCTCCCTCATAAATCTACATTTGTCTCTAGAACTCCTTCTCCTATCTTCGACACACCTCAGAAAAGCAGCCACAGCTTCGATCATTCGATCTCCTGTTGTGCTACAACTTCATTGTAGCCTCGTGGCTCTTTAGAAGTCTATTAGAGCTCTCTGGCTCTGTGGCTCTGCCTCCAACCTCTGGTGGCTCTACCTATTACAGTGAGCTCAATTTGAGACTCACATAATAGATACAATCTATAGGACTGTACTTGGATCCCCCAAGTCTCTCTTGAGTACACAGACCCTCTGAAGTACTCTCTCCGTCTCTGTCTTAACCCTGGCTCACTAGTTGCCTTTGCTTCCTCAAGTCAGCTCGGCTCTGGTTTCTCTGCTTCCAGGTCTGCTTATTGCTTCCTAGGTTGTGCCCCTTCCTCTCTGTCACTCTATTGCTTTTAAGCTAATTTTCTTTCCCACTGTTCATTTCAGCTTCTCGGCTTTCTGGTTCCCTACCTCTGTCCATTCGAATCCCTTCTTTCAGCGATTACAATAACTGCATAACGCCTTATAGGGAGGTGGCCACCTATTCCTTTAATGGATGAGTGTGTTAGGTTCACCGGAAACACTTGATCATTTGAAAGGACCGTTATTTCCTTTTACTCCAAGAATGCCCACGAAACACGAATCTTTGCCAACTCATCGCCCACGTTAGACTTTAGAATCCAACACAATCAGCTTTATAACTTCGTCAAATCCATCCATCGGGTTGCATCTCTATTGTTTATCTGGACCCTCCAAATCCTGCGTTCATTGCACATATTGGGCGGATAACTTGCTCGACATTTACCCATCCGATGTGTGCAGTTTTCTCTCTCTTCCACCGGACGCGTGTCACTCACTGTGTGGCATCGAGTAGGACTCGGTCTAAACTGCTTACCGCTTAAAGCCCTTCTGATATCCTGCCGGTTTCTGTGGAATCTCACCTTGGATGGAACCAAAACACTTTACACTGCATTTCATGATTTTTTGGTTCCGGGTGCATGTGGCTCTCCTTCTTCGATGGGTTTGCCCTGCAATATGAAATTAGTGACTTGTCACTAATCGCATATCAGATTCCTCCCCCATTGACTCAAACCATCACTGACTTTGCTAATTCGCGAAAGCACGTGTTACCATGTTCTGCCACTCTATGTGCTTGATCGAAAATGGTTGTTGATTTGCGTTGATCGCAGTTAGCAATTGCAATGAGGATTCCTCTGATAAGCTTGATCTTCACAAGATTTTTAATCTTTGGCATAAATTATAAAGATTTCATGAAGACCTAGAGAGTTTCAAGATCCATTTTGGATCAATACATCAAAAACTACCTTCCTATCACCGATGACTCATACATACATCCATCTCCCAACCAAGTGGGGATATACCAAATTTGACTCATCCACCCAACCAAGTGGGGATATACAATTTTTTATACATGGCAAAACACAAACATTACATCATCCATCCCATGCATAGTGGGTTTACAAATTAGGTATTTTCATGACCTTTACATTAAAAGATGTACATGACTTATATAATAGAGACCAAATATCTAAAACAAGACCATGATAGTCATCAACAACTATCATATGATTTGCACCATCAGCAGCATCTGTCAATCAACATCCAGACCAGCAACCTGTATATGTCCATCATTAGTTCCCAAATTATCATCAACCATGTTCTCCCCCTAAACCTGTTCCACCTATTCACTGTCAGATCTGATCATTGCATATGTTAGTAAGAGATACCAAAGCATCATCATCAATCAGATATTCATCAAGTTATCAACAACTTTATGAGAACCAATATATTTCTAGATGTTATCAGTAGAGTGAAACCGTCATCAAATAGAGCAAAACCATGGCAGACCCCTTTTTCTGAGTCTAGCCCATTGTTTTCTACGCGATTGTGCTCATAGAAACCCACATATGTACACGACTACGTTATATGAAACTCGCGTATAACCACCTTTCTTTGAAGAAAATCGGATTTAATAGTAGGATGATGCAGCAACTACTTCCAACTTGTGTCTGAGATATTCAAATGTCTCTTTGGGCAGTGGTTTAGTGAATATATCAGCAACCTATTCTTTGGAGGGAACATATTCCAGTTTGACTTTTTGTTCAAGCACTTGTTCACATAGAAAATGATATTTGATGGGCATGTGCTTGGTCTTGGAGTGCATGACTGGATTCTTTGAAATAATGATGGCACTTGTATTATCACATAGAATGGAGATAGGTGGAGTACACGTGATCTGAATGTCTTGCAAGGTTTGCATCATCCAAAGTAGTTGTGTGCAGCAAGATGCAACAGCCACAAATTTTGCTCCAACTGTAGATAATGAAATTGAACTTTATTTCTTGCTGAACCAAGACATTAACTGTTAAGGGATAAATTCCCCTAGGGTCTTGGATTGATACCCTAGCAGATCGAAGGTTATCTATATAGAGAAACACACATTCCATACAGCCATAATGCTAATATAAGCAAACTCTACGATAAGGGGCGTACCTGGGGTCCTTCGTTTGAGAATATCCTGTCAGGGTTCAAACCCTCTTGGAGTTCCTTTTTCTCCTTCAACCTGCAAAACAATCAATTCAAGAAAGTACAACAGTATATGGACTACACATCATAAAGAAATCATCTTCATAGTATATTGAAAGGTATTTAGTTGTGCAATTAAACAACCATTCATATGTGAATCATAACATTGATATCATAAATATGAAGAAGATTTATTTCAAGAACAAAGACAAGTGTTTCTTTTGTTATAGACAAATAAAGTACAGAAAGGAATAATTTCACTTGATTCATCCTTTCACAGGCTCCAAGCGGAACCATCCTCCGGATTCGTCTAGTCTCAAGCCTTTAACAAACTCCTTCCATGACTTACTCCATGCTATCTCAAGTAATAGATAGACATCATCACATAAGGAAACAAGGATTTCCTGTAAATGGGGGAAGTGTAGGAGGCACTAGGATCTTCATACCTGGTGAGGGAAATCTCAGCATAGTAATCTTTCTCTCTCTTCTCTCCTCCTTTAGGCCTTCCCATTGAAGCCTTAGCACTTTTTTAGTTGGGAATTCGTTGGGAACAGTTGGGCCACGGGAACTAATAGGTAATCAACAGGTAAAACACATGATCTCCGCCCGAAATTAAGGAGATTTATTTTTTTCAAGTGTTTTAAGACATATACGCAGGTTGGGTATACACAGACCCACTTACACACGCGTTTAGCTCAGGGCAATGTCACGTATAGGGAATAAAACACTGTTTTTTAATTTTGGACCAAGTCTAGAAGGAGGGGTTGCCCTAGGCCATAAGTGAAGCATCACAAACCTCAAGAGTGAGATTTGGAGCTTTAACAGATGCCCCCTAATATATGAGGTCAGAAAGGGTACATGATGGCCAAAATGTATTAAGCAAGTACATGGAAAGGAAATCTATCAAAAACTAAGAAGGACTTCACCAGAGTTAAGCCTGCCAAGCCACAAAAGGAGATCAGAAAGAAACACTGTCTGAGGAGAGCATACCCATGCTCAGAAGAAGTACAGCATGTCTGCATATCAAGTACAAGCATATCCACTAAGTATACAAGTATAAAAGACTGGAAAATACATATTGGATCATCTGATCACGATCGAATAGGTACATGTCTGAATATCACATATAAGAATGTCAATGATGCTGAAGGATGAAGCAGATCACTGATATCAAAGACTGATCCCAAAAAGTACCAAATGAACATGATGGAATAAGATGGTACTTACACTGCAAACTTAGGTGCTAGCATATAAAATGTCGCCATAAATCACTGCAACATATAAGGTGGAGTGGTATCAACTAGCAGCAACAGGAGCAACTGGCAAGTGAACCAATGAATGTTGATACAACCTGAGGTTTTCACCGACCACCATGGTACATTTCTACAGCATGGGAATAAATGATATGAAGTCGACCATGTGAAAAACCATTTCATTACCGGTCATTGATGTATATCGTTAACAAACGCGAGACTACTCACCAATAACGATAATGAGTGTCAAGGTACCTAGTACAATCTAACATGTGTGAATAGATGAGCTGAAGTCGAACACCTGTAAGAATCTATCAATCAGGAGATAATGATGGTTTCCCACTATTGATAGCGAAGGATCTGCCACTAATGACTGCAAACCCCAACGTACTGCCAAATGGACTTTAGATCTTTTCCGCAGAGCAATGAGTCGAAGTCGATAGGGAAAGATTTGCTAGAAGGAAGGCATTAAGGCATCCTTCATCAATCTAGCGCGAGTGTAACCCGTAGGCTAATAATGTGCAAGGAATCGGATGAAAAAGATGTAGTAACCTCACCGAAGTACATTTCTAGCATACACAAGATGTGGCTAGTGCACAATAGAAACCCTCTGAACCAACCAATAATGAAAGCTGACACAGAGGCAAGGTATCCACCAATAGGGTCAAATGGAAACCAAGGTACTGCACGAATCCTAATGTGTGATAATGTAAGCTAATGTCGAACACAAGGGAAATCACTCAATCAAAGACCCATGATATTGATCGATGTTGAGCACAAGGTGACCTATCAATAATGAAAATAGGGCCAGGGTGCAGCTCTAGGCCTGTCCTTAGAGCAAGATGTCGTCGTCGATAAGGACAAGACCTGCCAGCAAGAAGTCAGTGGAGACCTTCTCAACCGGCATGAGTAAAGGACCATATAACTGATGTGATGATAGACATGGATACTGACAACAGGGATGGCCGACTGAAAAATAGGTCAAGACACCGGCAGAGAGGCCGACTCAGGCTAACTTCCCTTGAACAAAAGCATGACTCATGTGACTATGTGGCAGCATATGATGACTCTGTATAAGTTTGTTCATGCAAGAAGGCATGAACGAACCCTCCATATGATTCGAAGAGATAACCAATCAGGGGAGAACTTACTCAATAACAAGGTTAAGGCGTACCTAAGTCAAACTAAATCCCACCCAAATGGAGGAGACTTTGTTTTGAGTGCTTTGTTCAAGGGCGACACGACTAACTCTAGCTACCAACAACAAATGGAAATATTGTCCCGTTCCCGCTCTTTTTTTGGAATATATAATTTTTTTGTCTTTTTATTTTAAGTTGGAAAAAGAATAAAAGAATGCTATAGTACAGTGGAAAGAACGAGTGTTGGTGAAGCAGCTGATCTAGTTCCTGGGATTGGAACAATCTTATGCTCAATGCAGGGAGGCGAAGACTGGTCAAAGACACTCAAAGGTGTGTTCCTTCCATGGGTCAAGGTGTGTCAAGTTGCAAAAGTCAAAGGTATGCAAGTTTGATTTTGCAGTCGTCATGGTCAAAAGTTGGCTTAAACACGAGTCCAAGTGAAGCCAACTCAAGGCCAAAAGGTGCAAATGGTCAAAATGCAATGCAGTAGTACAACTCAACACAAAGGAGCCTCTACGGTATAAGGCCAAAACGAAG
Organism: Pinus taeda; assembly: GCA_000404065.3. Taxonomy (NCBI): domain Eukaryota; kingdom Viridiplantae; phylum Streptophyta; class Pinopsida; order Pinales; family Pinaceae; genus Pinus; species Pinus taeda. The sequence continues at coordinate 315,064 of APFE031626497.1, read as the reverse complement.
CAAAGAAGCAAAGAGGAATGAGTCTTCATTGCATAAGTCATGGCGGGACTACAGAGGACTCCCGAGCCTACTCAGGTCGGAGTAGCATGGGAAACAAATGTCAGTGAGGTGCTAACTACGATGCCCATGAAAAGGATGGCTCTACCATCGTGTCATGATTTAAAAAATTGGCGAGTGAAGGTGGTTTATGAACCATAACATGATGGGGTTGACTCTATGGCAAGTGTATTGATGAATGGAGGCTAGTATGCATAATGCAACGGAAAATGGGCTTCCCTAACCTATATGCCAGTGAGAAAACGATACCTGCCATGACGGGTCAGCAGTCATGGAACCATCTCGAAACTGTTGAAAAAATGTCCAAAATGTCCTGAAAGTCAAACCATACTCAACATTCCAAGCTCCCAAGTTATAAGTTACATGATACCAAACAAAATTAAGTTTTGCAAAAATTTTGCATTTTCAAAGCCTATAAAAGAGTTTTTGGACTTACCATTTTCACCATTTGAGTTTGAGAGCAGAGAAGTGGAGCAAAAGGAGCAAACTTTTCCATACGCCAAATTCAACCATTTAGATTCTTCCAAAATCCCCAGGTAACTCTTATACTTGTCTTGCAATCAATTGTGACTAGTTTTAGAATTTTTAATTTATGTTTTACCATTGAATTTTTTGTCAAAAATTTCATCATGACATATACGTGGGTTGGATATATGAAACCCGCATACACGCGAGCCCTACACACAACTGTGTGTAAATGGACCTGCGTATATGCCGTGAACATTTCAAACAAAAAAACTAACGGTCTAAATTCATTTTCTCTTCAGGATGCCAGTCACTTGGTGATAAAAAGAGCATACCGCAATGGATGATGAGGTCATGAATGATCCTAATGCTTTGGATGCCTTATGTGGATGTGGTTTGCTAAAATTCTTCAAAATGCCAAATGCGAAAGCAAATACAGATCTGCTTGAGATGCTCATTGATTACTGGAGTATCGAGGATGATGCATTTATGATTGACCAGATGCCACTCAGGATAGAAGTGGAAGATATTTATTTCATCATAGGCCTTTCCCAAAGGGGAGAGGTAGTACATTCCAGGGGCAGGACACAAGGTAGTCTCTCAATCAAGGACTACGTACATATATACTGCCTGAGACATCCAAAAAAGTTTGGAAGTAAAATTTCAATCACGCATGTGGAGAGTTTATCGTTGAGGATAATCCTGTTCACCATAGCTAGAGTGAATGGATCAACTTCTCTGCACCAGGCATCACGGCTAGCCATGAGCTTGGCAGTAGACTGTCTCACCACCGTATTCAACTAGTGCACTCCTCTTCTGGCCAGCCTAAAAATCCAGCTCACTTCCAGCAAGAGAGGGCAGACCAAAAACTTCAGATATGGGACTATTTTGTGTTCTTTCTTTTTTGAGAGGGTCCCTGCACTTCGTCCTAGAGTACCGGTTTCAATCAGCACCCCACGAGATCCACGAATGGGTAGATGGGCAGACCTAATGAAACATCTAGGAGGTGGGGATGTCCCACGGACTACATTTGACGATGACTTCTTTTCCTAGTGGGATCAGTAGATCATCGCCATAGATGACTACCCCTATGTTGGGTTGGATTTCTAAGGAGATCTAGATCTAGTATTACCACCGACCGCAGCATGGGGTGACATTGGTAAGTGTTTTTTGATTTTATGTTTTTTTTTTTGTGATTTTTCAAATATAATAATGAATTTTGAAAAATGTTTTTGATAGGGTTCAAACGACTAATATGATGATCATGTTGCAAATATTGGGCCGATACGACCAGATGATTTCCCACGGCACAGACGTCGAGGCCGAGGGGTCAAAGAGGCAGTTGCAGACACAGAGCGAGTTCTACACACAATTCAGCAGCACTTGGTGAGACTAACTCATGGAGTACTGATGGCATCCATAGAGGACCTTCCTGTAGAGATGCAACGTCATGTGGTTGGCATGCCACTAGACTGGGTGCACACTTTTAGGCGTGTGGCCAATGCAGTAGTTGCCTACTTAATCGCTCATCCTGAGTCGGGGAATTAGATATAGTAGACATGATTATGGGCATTTGAGTCCCAATTTTGTATATTATTTTTGGACAGACTTATGTACACTCGAGATGTTTTATGATATATATATATATATATATATATATATATACAATTCGACTTTTTGATGCTTGATTTTATTGTGATGAACGATTGATGTGCCAGTCTAATGCTTGATTAGCGATGGAATCAGCTAACCAATTATGAGATCTTGGAATGTGCAAATAATTAATATAAGTAAATGATCTTTGCAACAACCTCACCCTTAAATACTGGCGATATAAAGATGGATCCCTTACACGATAAATGTTATTCAATTGTGACACTATCAATTGTTAATCAAGATAAACTACCAATGAGTCGATTTCATGGGAAATTGCCTTGGATAGTAAATTAACGATGGTAGTATACTCAGCCATATTATTTGAAGCAAGACCAATGCATTCTCCCCTTGATACCATCAACTGACCAGTTGGATAATAGAGTACCCAAGTTGTGGAAGCAAGGTTCCGAGTGTGCCGACTAGCACCATCAACGAATCCAAAATAGACCAAGTCATCCATCAACACCTGCCACAGCAGACCAAAAAGTGTTGATATCAAAAACTCTCAATGAGATATGTACAAATATATACAATGTACAAAGAATTCATTGCCTAGCTGCTACTTAAGCAAAGTACTTCTTGAGGTAGAGCCCGTTTCGTGGCTTTGCCAACTTGTTTCCTTCAAAATCGATTAACTCATACGACCCGTTTTCTAAAACTCATTTAATTATGAAGGGACTGTACCACATAGGCTTGAACTTGCCTGCCCCCAAGGCATCCTTATCTTGGTCATAGACCAAGACAAGGTCGCCTTCAGTAAAGACTCGAGGATGGATAGCTTTATCATACTGAGTTTTAACCCTTTTCTTATGAGCCTCATTCATCGTGGCGGCATCTCGACGTTGCTCATCAAGATGTTCCAAATGAAGGAGGCACTCTTCGAGACTAGAAGTCTTTGGAAGGAGTTCAACAGCTAACTTAAGAGATGTGATTTCACATTCGATAGGAAAAATAGATTCCATCCCACAAACTAACTAAAAAGGCGTAAAACCTGTAGCAGTCTTTACGGAGGTTCGGTATGCCCAAAGAGACGGATACACATAAGGTGCCAATTGGACCAATTTTTGTTGATTGTCCTTTGCAGGATCGTCTTAAGAGTTGTGTTCACTGCCTCGACCTGTCCATTGGCTTGAGGATAATAAGGAGACAAATGCTCCTGCCATAAACCTAAATTTAGATTCAATTCAGACATTAGTTGATTCTGGAAATGATTGCCATAGTCAGTGACTATCTCTCTCGAGATACCGAACCTTGAGATAATCTGATTAAAAAGGAACAATGTCGCTATTTCACTATCATTTTTATAAGTAGGCATGGCCTTAGCCACTTCCTGAAGTAGTCTACGCCCACGATAATATACTTTTGATTCACTGTTGAAGGCGGATTACAAGTTGTAAAATCAATACCCCACTTAGTAAAAGGACTGACAGTGATAGCGGGAAAAATAGGAGCTGGATGTGCGCACACCTTCCAAGTATAAATTTGACACGGGTAACAGCGTTTGACCGCTTGAACACAATCTTTGAAGAGTGAAGGCCAAAAATAGCTGGCATGCAAGATACGCTGAGCTATAGCAAGCCCTGATAGATGACCACCACAAGCTCCACTGTGGCAGTCATTAAGCACTAAATCTTCTTCCTCTAAGGTTAAATAGTACCGAAGGATTGAATCAACCCCTTGAAAATATAATGTATCACCAATGGTAACATAATTTTTAGCCAGGTGACATAATTTTCGACGTTCATCCTTAGAGAAAGTAGAGGGAAACTTCGAAGTCTGGAGATAGACAATGATATCTCCATACCAAGGGTCGAGTGAAGAGATGAGGAATAAATGTTCATCGAAAAAACTTTCCTCATAAATAGTATCCTCTCCACAAGGTAGCTTGGAAATTAGCTCAGCAAAAACCATAGATTTCTTAGACTTGGCGGACAAGAACTCAAGATCAAATTATTGTAGAATGACTATCCATCGATTATATTTGCCCCCATTCACTCGCCTACTAAGGACAAACTGAAAAGGATTGACCACTTCTAAGACAAAAGTTTTGCGTAGCAAAATATAATGGCGGAGCCGCTGGATAGCATGGATAGCTGCCAAGGCCAACTTCTCAACCGGAGAATAGCAAAGTTCAGGACCTATCAAGCCTTGGCTCAAATAATAAATCACATGCTTTGTGAGAGCATTGTCTTCCTGAACGAGAACCATACCAATGGTTGATTCTGCTACAACGAGATATAAAAGGAAATCCCTACCATAATCCGATGGACTCAAAAGTGGGGCAGAGACTAATGCCTTTTTCAAAGCATCGAACGACCGCTGCGCAAAGTCATTCCACACAAATGGAACTCCTTTCCATAGCAAACACATGAACCCTTTAGTGATCTCGGCATAATTCGCTATAAACCGTCTTAAGAAATTAGCCTTCCCTTGAAGACTTTGAAGTTGCCGAATTGAGGCCGGGGGAGGCAACTGAATTATTGCCTCTACCTTGAAGGGATCAACCCTAATCCCTTCATTTGACACTATGAACCCTAATAACCGACCGGACGTAACTGCGAAAACGCACTTGTTGGGATTCAACCGGATTTTATAAAAACGACATCGCTCAAAAACCAATCGAAGATGACTAGGGTGATGAGTTCTCTTTCGAGAACGAGCAACGAGATCGCCCAAGTATGCTTCGATGATATGTTTATTATCGTGGAAAGCATATGACATGGCCCGCTGGAAAGTCGCTCCAACATTTTTAAGACCAAAAGGCATTTTTCTGTATGCAAAGGTACCCCAGGGACATATAAAAGTTGTCTTATGTTGATCTTTAGGACAGATAGAGATTTGATTATACCCGGAAAAGCCATCCATGAAGGAAAAAATCTCATTACCCACACACTCGTCAATAAGCTGATCAATGAATGGCATGGGGTAATTATCTTTCGGATAAGCCTTGTTTAGGTCCCTAAAGTTGATGCATACTCGGATTGTTCCTTGCTTTTTATCCACAAGGACTGGATTAGAAACCCAATCGGTAAGAGGAACAGGGTATATAAAACCCGCCTTGAGCAGCTTCTCTACTTCAACTTTAATGGTTGTTGCTTTCCTACGATTAACCGGTCGAAGCCTTTGATGAACCAGCTTGGCATTTTCATACGTCTTGATCTCATGTTGAACTATAGAAGGATCAATGCCAGGAATTTATTCATAAGACCAAGTGAATACATCTCAAAATTCTTTGAAAAGGTCGATGTAAATTTGAATTTCTTCAGGGGAACATTCGATTTTGATGAAGAGATTCTTGATCGTGTTATGGTTCCTAGAGATGTTTATAGATATCATTTTTGAAATCACCGACATATTACCTTTGGCACAAAAGTGTGCTGGAGCCAAAGGATTTGATATCGTACAAACATCACTAGTAAAGAGCTCAGAGAACCTAGATTCTACTTCCTGCAATGGAGGAAGAAAATATGAACGATGGTGTAAGTCTTCCCAAGGTCAATCTACACCCATCATTACTTCGAGGATTGCTTCTTCAAAAGGTAAAACCATATCTAAATAGTCCAAGGTAGAGGTAGAATCGAGGATGGAGGCTGGGGCCACATCACCATCTAACTCCTCCTCAGAAAAAGGAGTAGAGTGGTTGTCTGTAGAGTTAACGATAGACTGATATCTAAGCTCAGTTGTAGACATAGGGAATGCCATTCCATTAACTTGTCCTTCAGCTAATGTGGTTGTAGGTGAATGCAAGGTCCAAGGGTCTAAAAAATAATGAGTTCGAAAGAACTCTTTTCGAGGAGACTCGTTAGATGATGAAACAACATTGGTTCTAGCGATAGGAGAGGGAAAATCAAAGGTACCCATCAATGAAGAATACATCCCAACTCCTAGATTCTTAGTAGGCGAACGAGGGTTATCCACTAAAGGAATAGTAGAGTCAGAAGTTCCTTGAGGATCGACTGGACAATAATCCAATTGATCAACCTTAATGATTTTCCCTTCATGAGGAAAGCAAATAAAATGAAACAGAGTCAAAACAACGACGTCCATTTTGTATACCCAGTTCCTTCCTAAGAGGAGATTGTATTCTAGGTTAGAATCAATGACTTCTACTTCAATATTGACAACCTTCCCCCCAACACATATAGGAAAGGCCGGGATAATCCCATGTAGCTTATGAGAATGCCCATCAAATGTAGTCAGGAGGGTAGGTGAAGGAACAGCCGAAGGCAATCCAATAGCCTTCCAGTATGACATCGACATGGCACACGTGGAAGCTCCTTCATCAATAACGGTACGAAAAATGTTAATTTTCCGGTATGTAAACTTTATTTGAAAAGCCATATGATGAGGGAGTCGCTTTTTGACATTTAACATGTCGAAAGTGAGCACTAAAGAGTTAGTTGGATCAACTACCCCAATTGCCAAGAGTAAAGCACTTCGTTGAGCTGGACACGACTGGAGAACATCTAAAGCGGGCATGGCACATGGACTTTGAGCTAGATCCTAACCAATGGAGTAGTTCTGGGCGGCCCTAGCGTTAGGATTAACAGTCGCGAATTTAGCGGAACCTTTCAGTATGTGTGGTATAGTCTCGACAGGGGGTCTCTCAATATGAAGGTCGGTATTTCCAGGAGAAGTTTTGTCCTTCGAAGTTTCGGCTTCACCATAATCACGTGACCGAGTAGCCACGTGGACATTAGAGCCCATCATGGAAACATTTGATGATTTCTCCCCTTCCTAGCTGCCCCCTGGGGAGGAACTGGTATTTGAACTCGCGCCAGCAAGCAATTGCTTCCCTTGGGGAAAAGGGTTAGTTAACACAGCTTGAGAACTAGAAATCCCTTGCTGCCCTAACAAGCACTGAGCATCCTGAATCTTTGGGCAAAGATGAGTTAAATGTTCTCCCCTGCACAACTTGCATGGAAACTTGACTTTCTTTCTAGACTCATTTCTACCACCACCTGCATTATTGCTGGATTTATTTGTGTCAGCCTTCCCATCCTGACTCTTTCTCTTACCTCGTCCTTTCTTTTTTCCATTGGAATTTTAATTTCCTTTGGGGTTATCAGATTGGACAGCATTAATCGAAGAGGGTTGGGAAGACGAAGGGTTAGACGATGTGACTTGGTTGTAAGGAGCAGTTTGCAAAGACAACTGCTGCAATTGGCTCAACAAGTTCACCGCATTTGTGTCTACCGATCCAACAATACCATCCGCATGGGGACCTGGCTTCGACTTGGCTATATCAACCTTAGACCTAGGAGCATCTGGAACGATTTTTTGTAGGATCCCAAACTGATAGTAAATCAATTCTAATTGTTGGACCCTAAAAATAGCTTACTCCTCATAATAGACTCCGGACATGGAGACATCCTTAGAGATTTCAGGTTGTAAGGATTTCAAAAACCATTCGAGATGGTATTCCGGAGGGATTTCAACTTTAATGAGCCTCTTTCTCTGTCTCCATTCCCGAATATGGTCAGAAATGTGAGTTGTCGTGTCCTGACGAAAAGTGGCCAGAAGTTCAGTTCCGGCATCATAACAGACAGGAAACTGGAAATGATTTAAGAAAATAGTAGCTAAGTCAGCGAAAGATGTAAAGTTTCCCCCTGGCAACTCTATATACCACTTGGCCGCATTACCAGTCAAGGTGCGTTGAAAAAGTCTCAACCTAATCGAGTCATCAATAAGGGAGTTTGATGAGCACCACAAATGGAATGTGGTTACATGGTCGCCTGGGTCTTCACCACGTTTTCCTTCAAATTTTGGAATGTCCGAAGGGAGTTTGGTTGGGACCGGAGGCCAGGCCGGATTGTATTTTATCGGATCGTTTTTTAATTTCGTGAGATCTGGCAAGTTCAAAGTTACCAAAAAAGGAAGCCTATGAGGACCTTGGGGATTCCATCCAGACTGGGTGGAGCTCCCAAAGTTCTAAAAAGATTGGTCTGGATTTTGAAATGCACAGGCTGCCCGAAGTATCCAGTAGAACGAGCTAAACCAAAAGGAAAACCTTGTGTTCCAACAAAACTCGGAGTTTGACCAACTCCGGCTTCAAAACCTCCATAACCGGGGAAGCTTCCTCCTAAAGGATTATAAGGAGTCGATAACCCCTGATAAGGATTCCAAACAGAAGCTAAGGGAGGAATAATTTGAAACGAACTAACAGTGGAGTACGGCTCGTTCCCTTCTTGGCCAAAAAACGGATTCCCAGTTCCCATGCCACTAACCGCAGGGTTAGTCCAACCTTGAAAAGGATTGCTGCTTTGTCCTGCAGAAGAAAAAGGCATAGATCCTACTGTCGGGTTGGAATATGGTATATGACCACTTCCAAAAGGAAAACCCTGGAATGAAGTCGATCCACCCATCATGGATGTGGAGGCACTAAACGGAACTAACAGAATACCCTGTGAATGGGTGCCAAACGGAAAAAATCCAGAACTAAAAGCATTGGTTTGGGAATTTCCACTCGTATAAGGAATGGAGGTAGACCCAACTAATGATGTGCTAGCAAAAGATCCAAATAAAGAAGTAGAGGGGATGGAAATCGTTCCTCCCCCTCATACTAATGTTGGAGTCTACATAGTTGTAGCACTTGCAATAAAAGCCATGCTTCCAGTAGTGGTCATCGATGGTAAGTGCATAATCTGACTTGGACTTGACGGTCTATGCGTCGGAGTCCCAACGTATCGTAATATTTCTGGATAACTAGAAGGTAGGGGAGAATTCAGAGCCGCTAACGACTCTGGGAGTTCTTCTACTTCTATGTTATCTTTTGTCTGAAAGAGAACTCGAGAAAGAACCGGAGTGCTCCTCTCTCATTCTATGGAAGTACCAGGCCTATTCTGAACACTAATGCCCCTGAGAGGAGGATCAATGCCCGATGCGTCAGCTGCCACGGGATGAAACCTACCGGCAGTATTACCTATGCGCCTTCTAGGAGAAGGCTCTAAACTTGGTGGTGAAAGACCATGAAGTCTTCGAGACCGTCTAGGTGATCAGTCAAACACTTTGAATTTTTTATTAATATCTAACTAAAGACTCAAAAAATTGAAAGCTAGGCCAACTAGGAGCACAGAGCACACACTAAAATGTCCCTAAAATATATCAGCCAATCAAACAACTTTCAAGTATTTCCCCTCCAGGTGATGAGGACTGAACACCAAAATACAAGAAAGTGAAGTAAGGGGTCTTCTGAAGATATTCTGGGATAATGACAGCCCAGTCCTATCAGGGAAGGTAACAGAGGAAGTTACGCTAACCTCCTAACAATAGCCTGCGCTGGTGCAAGCCCCCAAGCTTCGCAAGGGTGCCCTCCACTAGTACCATTGAGAGTGATACAACGTCGACCTCAGGTGCCACGGGATTGCCCTCCGCAGCCACCTGTGTAGATCCCTAGGAGTAGCAACTAAGGTTACCAACTCGCGTCAGAAGCCAGGCGGAACAGTCTTGAGGTAAGATCTGACAAGTAGGAGAGGGGGTATCTCTCTTCCTTGTCTTCAAAAACCCTCGTGCTTAACTCCCAGATCCGGAGCTTTCCCGGTCTCCCTAACACTATTGGATTTTCACTCGCTATTCAGACTCCTATGTTTGACAGTTTAAATGGCTTTGGAGAGTTATCTCTCCACTCGCCTAATCCAAGGCCCTAAAATATCCTAAAACTTGTTGGTGTGCCTAACTTGTCAATTATAAAAAGTTCTAGTATATTTTAATTAGCGCTTGTTTTTAAATGGGTTATTCTTTAAGTCAAGGGATAAGCGGAAGTGAAACTAGTGGTATTTTGACGCAAAAGAAATTAATAAAAACCAAACTATATGCAAATGCACTTGTTTTTGTTTTTCGATGCAAGAAATTTCTACTAGGTTTAGAGGAACTTCAAAGAAAGCAACAAATTTTTCTTTTCTTTTCTTTTACTCATGCTTCACACTCACAAAAATTAACAAAACTATGAATGCCTAAAAAGATGCACAAATTTATCCTAATGCAAAAAGTACATGCTGATGTAAAACTCAAAACTACTCTTAAATCAAGAAATGAAAGTTACTTGTTTATCAATTTTTAATTTGCCACTTAAAATGTTTAGATAGAATATAAGTTGTTGATGCTCATTTCGTCCAAACACTAAAAGCAAGTTTCAAGACAAACAAAAATGTACTTTCACTCATAAAAAGGAAACTAAATCAAAACCAAGTTTCAAGAAGTTTTCATCAAAAGCAAAACAAAATTGACTTTTCAAAAGTGCTCTAAACAAGACTGAAACTTTATGATCGAAGAATACGCAATGAAACACTTTACGAGTTTGCAACACAAAACAAGTGAGAACTCAACAAAAATGTGTTTCGAAATGCTCTTAACAATCAAAAAGCAGCAACAAGAGCTCGGCAATAAAGACCAAACGATTGAAAAGACAACTTTCAAGAAAGTGTGAACCAACAACTTTCAGAAAGAAAGAAAAGCAAATGGTCATGAAGATACAGTTTTGACATGCAAACCAAAAAGTCACCAAAACAAAACTTGACACAAAGATTGAAATCAATCTTTCTACCCTGAAGACACAGAGTAACCAAGATTCCTAGCAAGAAATCTTGTGTGCTTAAGCAAAAACGATGACGTTTGCAATAAAAACAAATAAGACCAACACTTTGCCCAATCAGAGAGAATTTGAAATTAGATACTTTCTATAAAACTAAAAACTGACACCGAAAAGTAACTGCTCAGGACTGAATCAGACTAGCAAACAGACCTCCAGAAACAAAAAGATTTGAAAATTCTTGAAAATTATAAGATATACGCGACTGTGTTAGTGCACAGCTGCGTGTATACGCGATTCAGCCTAAGGAAACATGAGTATACGTAGGTTTAATTAAGGAAACATTCATATATACGCTTTTGTAAACTGAAAAAATTTGCGTATATAAAAGATTTCAAGAAAAAACAAAAAGCAGTCTGAAGAAATTGATCAAACTTACAATTCAAGTTCCTATAGGAATAGACTACTCAGTAACAGCAAGCAAACAGACAGTTGAGCCCTGATTGGTTTGAATAAACCCAAACTAGGAACAACAATACTGTTGTCCCCAGTGGAGTCGCCAATTCTGTTAAGGTATAAATTCCCCTAGGGTCTTGGGTTGATACCCTAGCAAATCGGAGGTTATCTATACAGAGAAACACACATTCCATACAGCCATAATGCTAATATAAGCAAACTCTACGATAAGGGGCATACCTGGGGTCCTTCGTTTGAGAATATCCTGTCAGGGTTCAAACCCTCTTGGAGTTCCTTTTGCTCCTTCAACCTGCAAAACAATCAATTCAAGAAAGTACAACAGTATATGGACTACACATCATAAAGAAATCATCTTCATAGTATATTGAAAGGTAGTTAGTTATGCAATTAAACAACCATTCATATGTGAATCATAACATTGATATCATAAATATGAAGAAGATTTATATCAGGAACAAAGACAAGTGTTTATTTTATTATAAACAAATAAAGTACAGAAAGGAATAATTTCACCTGATTCGTCCTTTCGCAGGCTCCAAGCGGAACCATCCTCCGGATTCGTCCAGTCTCAAGCCTTTAACAAACTCCTTCCATGACTTACTCCATGATATCTCAAGTAATAGATAGACATCATCACACAAGGAAACAAGGATTTCCTGTAAATGGGGGAAGTACAAGAGGCACTAGGATCTTAAGACCTGGTCATGGAAATCTCAGCATAGTAATCTTTCTCTCTCTTCTCTCCTCCTTTAGGCCTTCCCATTGAAGCCTTTTTATACTTCTCCCAAAGTAGTTTTTTAGTTGGGAATTCGTTGGGAACAGTTGGGCC